>JAVYIG010016775.1:0-29540 GCA_035222895.1 Strongylocentrotus droebachiensis
TTTAAAATTGGGGGAAATTATTAACAATCATGCAAAAAATTAAAAAGATGAAATCAAATCTATCCCGTTCCACATTTTAATGTAAGGACTAGCAATCAAATTTGAAGCTGAAGGAAGTCACAAACTAGAAGTTGTTTTAATATTTCTGACAGAGTAGTATCAAAATGAAGTCTCAAAACTAAAGAGTACACTGTATAGGTCACTTTAAACAGCTTATAAATGCATGTACATAAGTTAAATGATCAAGATTATTTAAAGTAGCTGTGCAAAAATTAAAAAAACCAAGGTTGGGCATGATTTGCACAATCAGAGGACATCCCATAAAGAATGAACATAATTGCCATGCTATTATTTCACACCATTCAAAAAGGGATATGAAACCCATTCAAAAAGGGATATGAAACCCATTCTGATAACTAAAATCTTTGATTGTAAATACACAGGATAGGGATTAATGAGCAATAAAAGAAACACTTTCAAATTGAGAACCCCCCGGAATGATAGGATAGACAACATTAGTTCCCTCTTGAAACGCCGAAGATATCGCGGTGTATGCAGTTGAAAATAAAATTGCGTCTTACTTTGTTTACAAGCGACTGGTTTCTTTATTTTTTCATCGCTGCATTTGTCATCAAAATAATACCATCCGTGGGATTTAGACTAGAGTGAGGCAATAGATTAAACATTTAGCCTGATGGTAGTGAAGTAAGAGAATTGACTGAAGAGAAGATGACAAAACAGACACTGAAAATGTGACATCGTCTGCTTGTGCAAATCATGCCTAACCTGTGATGTCACACATCTCAGCAGTGCTCGGAGAGCTCGTCAGGTACTATGCCGGAGCTGTATTTAAAGGGATAGTTGAGTTCTGTTGCAGAGGGCGCTACACAAAATATTTTTTTTGTGAGATTATTAAAAACTGAGTGTCAAATTTGAAAGAACATAATATTTAAATGACAAAATCATCTTTGTTTGATCAAATCGGTTCAGAGATGGCTGAAATATAACAATTTCTAATACTTGTGTACCACCACAAATATTAGATATTTTGAAAAATTTGAAAAAAACGTTGAAAAAACTCTGAAATAACGCCTTTTACGTCATAGTTCAGCCAATGCTGATGTTGGCTTTTTTGTTGGCATTTTCGTGTTGCTTATACTACCCATAATTAGCCGGCTCAAGTATTGTTATTTTTAATTAAATAATTAATTAACAGTCACCATGTTTTTTGGAAAGTGAGTGGAGCTGAGTTGGTATAATCGTATTGGCTAAATTTCACACATTTTGGGGTCTAAAATTACCTTCATAGCAATTTTAGGTTCTAAAAAGGCACTATAAATGTCATAGATAAGAATAAGAGCAATAACATGCACTTTGAAGGCATTTGCGGTCTGAAAACAGAACTCAACTATCCTTTTAAGTCTTTTGTAATCTAGAATAAATGCCAAACTCAGGGATGATAAATTCTAGTAAGTTATTCGAAATATTCTCACAAATATACGTAGAAAAGGAAAATAAAGTAAAAACCCCTTGCTTATCTCCTCCAAGAACTTGCAATTGAATTTAAGGCTCATCAACAACTTAAAAAATGTCTATAAAAGGTCTAAAACTTTTTACTTGTGACCAATCCAATCTTATTTAAGTGCATTAAATGCAATTAAAGAGACCACGCATGGCTCAGCGATAAAAAATATTTTAAAAATTGACTAGTAAAAAATCAGTAACGTGTACACAGTTCATATTACAAATTTTAAAATATGTGCAATTCCCTAAAAGTTTAATACTAATAACATACCAGCATAGGCAACAACTTCATCATCAATACCTTAAAAAGGAAATACATAAAAGCAACAAGAAAATGTGGTAATTTAATATTGCCTGTGTTTAAACTACATGAAGATCTATATTATACATGTTCATTGTTTTTATTTCATGCTTTGAATGAATGTAAAATTTGGGGGCAATTAACTATCATGCAAACAAATTAGAAAGAAGAAGATAACTATATCCCTTTCCACATCTCATGAAAGTACTTGCGATCAAATTTGTAGCTTAAGTAAGGCACAAACTAGAAGTCATTTTCATTTTCTCTCAGAGTAGTATCAAAATAAAGTCTCAAAATCTAAAAAATAAACAGTATACACTGTACGTCACTTTAAACAGCTTAAGAATACAAACGTTAAATTATCAATATTTTATTAACAAAAAATGTTGTTCTTTATACTGTACTCTCTTAATCTGGAATTAATGCCAAATTCTGGGATGATAAATTCTAGCAAGTACATGTGTAATTTAAAATATTCCCACAAATAAAGGTTTAAAAAAAAAATTGAACCCCTCCTCTATCTCCTGCCAGAACTTGCAATTAAATTTGAGGCTCATTGACAACTTTACAAACGTCTCTTGACCGGTCTAAAACTTTTTAATTGTGACCAATTCAATCTTATTTAAGTGCATTAAATGTAATTTAAGAGACCACTAATGGGTCAGCGATAAAAATTAAATAAAATTTGAAGAGTAAAAAAAGCAGTTATGTGTGCACAGTTCGTATTAAAAATAAAAAAATGTGCAACTCCCTAAAAGTTACTAATAACATACCAGCATAGTCAACAACTTTGTCATCAATACCTTCAAAAGGAAATGCATAAAAGCAACAAAAAAAGTGTGGTAATATATCCTTTAACTGATATTGCCTGTGTTCAAATTACAAGTAGATTCATGTGTATCAAGTACATTGTGTTTATTTCTGACTATGAATGAGTTTAAAATTGGGGGCAATTAACAATCATGCAACAAAATTAGAAAGAAAAAAATCCATCTCTTTCTATATCTCATGAAAATAATAGCAATCAAATTTGAAGCTCAAGGAAGTCACAAACTAGAAGTTGTTTTAATTTTCTCACAGAGTAGTATCAAAATGAGGTCTCAAAATCTAAAAAGTATACTGTATACGTTACTTTAAACAGCTCATAAAAACAGATCTTTAATTATTAAGATTATCTAAACAAAAATATTTGGGTTTAAACTCTTTCTTAATCTGGAATAAACGCCAAACTCTGGGATGATTAATTCTTTTAGGTAATTCTACATATTCCACAAATAAAGGTAGAAAAGGTAAAGTCAAACCCCCTCCCTATCTCCTCCAGAAGTAGCAATTGAATATGAGGTTCATTGACAACTTCCATAATGTCTCTTGACCGGTCTTAAACTTTTTAATTGTGACCAATCTTCAGTGCATCAAATGCAATTTAAGTGACCAGGCATGGGTCAGCGATAAAAATCAAAGAAAATTTGACAACTAAAAAAGCAGTACGGTAATGGTGCACGATTCATATTTTAAGAAAAATGTGCATTTTCCAAAAGTTGCTAATAACATACCAGCATAGGCATCATATTCATGTACATCATCTACATGAATAGACTGAACACCTTCAAAGAAAAAACAAAGGAAAGTAACAAGAAAATATAATGATAATACGTGTACATCTGTGTGTTTAAGTGTACATCTGAGTTTACCTGCATGCTCTTACTACCCTTGATATGATCTACCAGAACTTGTTACCAAGTTCATTTGTACCAATTCTGTCTGTGTCTACTGACTATCTGTAAGCTATTAACTCAGGGCTTTTCATTTGAATAATGCCCTACTTAATGTATAACAAAAGTAAACTGAAGTTTTGAATTGATCACGACAATCACAGAGATTAGATTTATTGAAACAGCACTTGAAGAGGATGGAAAGCAGAATTAATAAATGTTTGTAAAGCGCTTCTTACAAGTACTGAAGTGGTCTCTATCTTTTTACATGCAGAATACACGAAGATGAGCATATGGTGTATAAACTGAACGTGTGTTACACTAGTTATGAAACATAATGAAACAATTCCGCGGTGTGGAGATGAATGATAAGCAAATGAGAACTCTGCATGGCTGCGTTGATGTCTGCTTCCCTCAAATAAAATAAAGCATGATTTCCAAGGTCTGTTTCATGGCAGTTACAAGTTCACTTCAATTCAATTCAATTTTTATTTCATTCAGTTAAAAAATCAATCAGATATATAACTTAAAATACACATTAAAAACATATTGGACAAGGAAATACAAATAAACTGAATAGGCTGCAACCTGGAAGAAAACATAATCCCAAGCTATATGAAGGTTGACCCTTTTTTATGTTGCATGTTTTATTTACATGAAACATGAAACTCTGATGGCAATTCACCCATGTATTCTTTAATTTTGTGATCTACAATGTACATGTAGGTCTAAAAAAAACACACACACACACACCAATATTTGAATCTATAACATCTTTTTTGGACAACCCTTTTTTCCTTGCAACTTTTAAATCATTAAAATGTGGATCCTAAATGACTTTAAAAGCAAAAATAAAAAGGAGTTGTTTATACAATAATGTCATTATGAAGATGTGAATCCTGAATGCTGATTTTTACATGAACAAAAGCAGTTGTATAATTAAGATGTTTGAGTTTTGAGGGATGAACATGATTGTAGTTATAGCAAATCCTGGGGATAAATACTGGTTGTCATGGTTACCTGAGTGCCGCCTCCTAGTGGGCGTGTCTCGGTTGTTGTCGTGACAGGGAACGAGAAGGCAGCAGAGTAAACCGTCTTTCTTCAACTGGTAGTGGTCCACCATCTACAGAATGAGGGGGTTGGAGAAAGACATGGGCGATGAGATCGGGTTACTAGCTTTAAAAGTAAAGTAGTGAAGGTCTAGAGAATCTTGCTTTGACAGGGAAAATTATGGGAAGGAGGAGTAGTGGAATAAGGAGGATACTTTGGATCTACAGTCTGCAGAAATTGTTAGAAGAGAGAGGAGTGAAAGAACTGAGAGTGGTGCTAATAGAGAAGGCTAGGAGCCGAGGGTTGTGGAACAGCATGATCGCCAAAGTCAATCGATATGGCACTTAGAGAGAGAGAGAGAGTGGTGGGCATATGTGATGTCTCATGTATCTAAATAATAAAAGCACTTCTGAGGATTTTGTATTCATAATTGATAGCAATAACTTGTCTAGCAGCAGGTTTTTCCTCTTCTCTATCACCTATCCTCCCCCCCCCCCCTCCCTACTATGGTGCAGGATATCATGGACAAAAAACATTGGCGAATTTTAAAAATCATTTTGCGATGCAAGAAACTTTCCCTATTTGAGAAAACTTGTGTTGTGCTTCACTTTATTAATGCATAAATCTGTTAAATGAAACTCCTCACAAATAATGCCACTGTTTCTTGAAAAGACAATTTCAGGTGTTAATAAAAAAAAAAAAAGGAAGAAAAAAAGAAGTACAGAGACTACTTCAAGTGAAATACACAAACACAAAAAAAGAGAGAAAAGAAAAGAGAAGTACGAATGGGGAGACCTAAAAATTAACTTAACACAGAAAGGTCAGGCATAAATGGAGCAGGACAAGATTAATTACTCAAGAAGGAAAAGGAAAAGGGACATTAAGAGAGATGTCAGACTAGTAGAAAGAGAAGACTTCTAAGAAAAATGACAGTGACTTGATTTCTTCATTAGAAGACATAAACAAACATCAAGATATCCTTTTCAGGGTTTCATCAAAACGAAAGAGGAATGACACAAGAGACAAAAGAAACACTCAAATGTCAAGTACAACTGCTCCAGGACAAGATCAATTACTAAAAAAAAATTGGAAAGGAAAAGAGATGTCCAGAAACAAGACAACAACAAATGGGAGGGGATCCTTCAAAATGCAACGGAACAACGACTTGATGTCTTCGTCTGAGATGGAATTTGGAAAGTGACACTGCGCTATCTCTTACGCTAGCTCCCCGGCATTCTAAATGTGTCTATTAAAACCCCTTCCCCTCCAGTGCAGCAGGGAGAGATATCTAGGAAACCCTGCACCCAACATCTTCCTAATCAGAGCCGCAAATTTCCGAGTCCAGGTCCCCCTGGTAATATCAACAGGAAATATTAATTTGGGGCAGCCAGGCTAGACAGAGGGCGGATGTACAAACGAGTGCGGCTCGCTAGACTCTCACCCGGGACTTGGCCTCTCCGTTTGCTCCCTCCCCTCGGTTGTCCAAAGTCATATGTGTATAAATATGCAAAGTAAACAGCGAAGCACTGAATGAGGGTGGATAGAGGGAACGGAAGAGTGACATAGCACAGTGGAAGAGAGTTTGGAATGTATGCTGTTCCTGATACAGTGAAACCTGTCTATAAATACCACCAAAGGGAGACAAGAAAAGTGGTCTTCATAGGGAGGTGGTCTCTATACAGGTTCCTTCAGTACATGTACATGTTTCAATGAGAAACCATCTTCAAGGGAAACAAAAAATGTGGTCTTTGTAGGCAGGTGGTCTTTCTATACAGGTGGTCAATATTCAGTAGCAGGTTTGACTGTATTTATTCCTTAAAATTTAGTTTTGTAGCTATTTTAGACTAATACTGATTAACTACTACTAGAAACAGAGGATATCAATTTTTGATAAGAAAGAAGGACCCAGTACTAGTCCCAAGTCCTATCCATGAGACTCAGTATTACATTGTAGGTCAATGCCATAACTACGGTATTGAACCACAGATCTTGACATTTCAACATCCAATCCCAACCACTGAGCTACAATACATGTATGTAGGCCTATGCACCTTCTTGTGAATAAGCCATAAACATTGAAATTGAAGTCGAGGTACGGTTTCCGCAAAACCCAGGTCAGCCCAGTATAATATGTTATCACCTTCCTCATCTCCCTCTACAGGTTTTCGATTTTTGGTTTCTAAAAATATTCACAAGGTGACCTTCTAAATTGAGCCAACCATTTACCACCCGCCTATAAAATAATAGTACATGTACACTGTGGGTGTTTTTGTTTCAATATCACTGCGGACAGTGTCTTAAGAGTATGTAAGAATATATTTTTTCAATTACTCTACTATTTGAAGACAATCTACATTATAATAAATCAAAGCAATTATATTCTAGCCATTTATCACATTTTTCCCACTTTTCCCCCGCATGAACCTCATCTTTCATTTAAGTATTTATCATACAATACTTGATGGAGGTAAATTGTGAAGTGTAGAAATGTAACCACTTTAAAACTTCTTTCTTTTAAACCAACGACAGCGTCTTAAGAGTATGTAAGATTATTTGTTTTCTTCAATTGCTCTACTACTTGAAGACAATCTACATCATGATGAATTATATTCTAGCCATTTATCATATTTTTTCCACTTTTCCCCCGCATGAATCTCATCTTTCATCAGTGTTTATCATGCCATACTGGTAATTCAGAGAAGTAAACACTTTCAAACTTTTAAACATATTTGTGGCTTGTACACCCAGTTAATAAGATCGATTGATTGGTCTGTAATTTACTGGGTGTAAGCCACAAATATGTTTAAATAATTGAAATTTCTCCCAGGAAGCATTACATTTATAAAAGGACAGCCTCAGGCTCAGATATCATCAATACAGGTACACAAACTTGGTGACTTTTCTATACAATACAACGTAGTTCACTGAAAATCATATCATTTTCACACAGATTCTAAACATTGTAGCCGACATGCATGGAGGCAAATTTTCTTGGGCTTTTGAGCTTCATTAGGCCTGTCTTTATCAGCTCGAATTTGCCAAATAACCCGCTATTTTCAAACTTGGGATATTATCCCGAAGCTTGAAATTGCGTCCTCACCCGACTGATACGCTCATCACAAACTAGCTCGAACGGGCGCAAATTAGCCTGCTATTTCCCAAATTTTGGAAACAAGACCAAGATTTCTTGGGATATTGTATTGACCAAATATCCCGCTAATTGCAACTGCGGGCTGATGAAGACGCAAATAAGCTGGATAATTTGGCGATCGGGACAGTTAAAATAGCGGGTTATTTGGCAAACTAAAGCTGATGATGACAGGCCTAATGGGATGACTTCACAGACCTGCTGCTTACCTGAATAAGGCTATCAAATTTGGGCCCTTCCTTGATAGAAAGTTGACCGGTGCAATCCTTGTCTATCTTGTAATGGTAGACAAAGTTATTGTAGCACAGCGACAGAGCAAAACTTCCTTCTTCTGTCCTTTCTCGAACTCTGGTTTAATAGAGAAAAGGGTGAAAATTAAGTTACAATGTACCACTTCTTAGTCTTCTAATTCTTCTTCTTCTTCAGTTGCAGTACAGGCCACCGTCAGGTGTATTGTCGTACTGTTGAGGTGCAGTGCAGATGTACATGTACAATGTCTGATTCCCCTCAAAATAAATAAAACGGCCCATGGACTAGATTTTGAAAGGGAGGTCTTTAACTAACATTCACAACTATATGACTAATGCATAGACTTATGTGGGAATTCTATTTAAATGTCTAGAGCATTTTGACTCTTCAAAATTTACCTCAAAGATAAGTGAATTGATCATCCAAAGACAAAACAGTTGCGTGTGGAAATAATTAATGCATTGAATTATAACTGTAAAACCAAAGAATTTCACGGGCATACAACTTTCACCAATTCTGCATTCTTATAAGAGTTATGTAGTACAAGGAGACACGTTGGCTCAGTGGTAGAGCAGTGGTCTCCTAACCAGGAGGTCCTAGGTCCAAAACCCAAGTTGAAGAGCTAGTGCCCTTTGGTTAGGCATTAATCCTCATTACCAAGTCCCTTGGAGAGGACTTAAAGCCATCAGTCCCCTGGTCGCTAACTTACTGTAAACAGGGTTCATACTCTTTCTCATAAATTTAATTCCATGACTTTCCATGACTTTTCTAGCCAGAATTCCATGACCTTTCCATGACTTTTACACATTTTTTTTACACGGTAGACTGAAAATTTGATCTCAAATCAAAGCGAAGCAAAGTGCATGTTTCAAGTCTACTAATAGAAAGGCAGCTTTTGTTATCTAGTTATTTCATCTGTTACAATTACATGTTATTTTTTCATCATATTCGATATGCACTGCTATATAATATTCTTACAATTACACATACATGTATTCATATCAACAATTGTCCATTTTTTAATGGCAATTTTCACTTCTAAAGAATACAAATTGCCTGTTCCTGGTTTCATGGACCACCATGATTCCTTCAATAGCTCTCCTTTGCATGTACAAGGTAACTACCCCCCCCCCCAAAAAAAAAAGAAAACAAAACAACACCAACACACAAACTCACACACATACCATCACCAATTTTGATTTCACCAACAAAACACAGTAGGCCTACTCACATCAGCTGATGAATTCTTGTTTCGCTAGCATTAAGCTGGTCAATAATTTCTGAATGAGTTTTTTCTTGAGACATCTTCATGTAGCTGTTTGAAAGAAATCCCTCTACACATTGCACCTGTCTGAATATTTGGTGGCATTGGTAACAAACTGTCCAAGTTCTTTAATAATTCTTAATGGCATTCAGCTGTTCATCAATCTGTTTCTGAATTACTTGTAACTGGGATGCCTTCTCCTTTGCTGTACGTCGGAGGCTGTTTGATTTGGAAATACAAGTCAATCTTCCTTGTGACTCTGCTTCCTCAGCATACTTGTCTGCTGAGGTGTGAAGACTTTTCACATCTGCTTGCAGTCTCATTTGTTTGGCCTTTAGTTCTTCCAAACCATCCATCAGTCCTTTTCTCTTTCCTTCTTTCTTTTCCTTTTCCTTTTTACGCCTCTGTTCATCGAGATAGATGTGGTATTTCTGCCTGCCTGCAGACGCAGCCAACATGATTGATTTGTCAATAGTCACATTCTTGATTCCTCCAACATACTTGATATGGTCATAAATGGCCCTCAATGATATCAGTGAGTGTCCCAGGAGATTGTCCTCTTCAACTTCGTTGTTGATTGAGAAACCTCTCTCAATGGAGGCTTGTCCATGGGACAAGACAAGCAACATGCGGACCAACTTTAAGAGGGTCGAATAGCGAGACTCGGACAGAAATTTGCACATTACAGAGTCCAATCTCTCTTTCTTTGGATCAAAGTCTCTCATCTCTGCACTTCTTGATGCCTCATCACATGCTTCTGAGTATTCTCTTAGGATATCGTCACATGAATCCTTAAGTCTGTGGGCATCACTAAGGGTGTTAAGCACCCTCTTCAGCTTTGCAGTGGAGTTTTCTTTGTCTTTTGCCATGTTCTTTGGACTCAAGCATCCTATATTTCTCACAAGTGCATACTTAAGCGGACATCGCTCAATGAGCTTCCGGGTCATTGCAGCAAGAAACTTCTTTGCTTGAGTGCGAAATTCCAGAACTTTCAGCTCACTGATGATATTTTTCGCCTTCAGATCTTTCAGCTTCTTCTCAGTGTAGAATCCAATGTCCAACTTGGCCAAGGGCAGCTGAATGGCCTCACTGCTAACATCTACCTGCATTATCTTGTAAGGAGAAGTAATGGTACTCCTGTCCAGCTTTAAAAATCGCTGCATAAGGGATGCAAGCATTCTAGTAAGGTCTTCAGCTAAAAAGGGCAGCATTGGTGCATCAGTCTGATAGTCTGTTAGGAAAGGATTGACCAGCTTTGCAACAGATATGAAGAAGTACAGTCTTGCTAAGAAATCAGTTATATGAGTACATTTTGAAACAGTTTCAAAGGACTTGTTCTTTGGGTGAGGGATTTTCTTCTCTTCTACTGCTTTAACATACGCACATACACTCTCCCAGATGCTGATTGCTCTCTCTGCAACAGGAAGGTTTTCCAGCCATCGGGTCTTGCAAAACTTAAGTGGCATGGTATGATCTCCAGTTATCTTCTGATAATCCTCTCTTCTGGCAGGGGAATCAGAAAACAGGTAATACAAGGATGATAGAAAGCTTTCCACCTCCCAGTCAGCAGCCTTGGCACCTGTCAGAAAAGCACCATTAACTATATGGAGCCCGCATGAGCCTATATTCAGTATGGATTTGGTCAGGTCAGCAGTGTACTCTCGCGTAAAGTCATCATACATCTTCCAATTAACGTTGGGACCATCCATTGATATTTGCAGTAATTTTTCCAAGCCAACTGTGTGCAGAACTTTATTCAGTTCTTCCTTGAGGTGAACAGCTGAACCATGTCCGATGAACACAGACGTCAAGTAGCGAGTGCAAACTTCATTGTGTTGCCATGTTCTTATGAGGAAGTCCATCTGCTTTTTCTGGAGCTTCTTGTTGAGGCTTTCATCAAACAGTATCACATAGTGGTTTGATTGTTTTATGTTGTCATAAAGGAGGTCTTGCACATATGGGCCCAAACCAAACACCGTCATATACCGACATTTTGTTTCTGACAACGTGAAACCCTTAGCAATAGCTGAGTCCGGAAACATTCTTTGAAAGAGCTCACTGTTGTGCTGGCAAGAATGAAATGATAAATGATCCTCCACCACTTTCAGACACCAGAGTATTTCAGCTTTTAAAGTTTCCTCTCTTGCAGCAACAGGAATGGGAGTTGTCACTTTAGAGGTTGATGGCGCACAAGTACTGGTTGTTGCATCTGTAGACGTGATAGATACTGATGAACTTTCTGCACCTTTTGCCTTGAAGAAGCTCTTGAGTGAGAGAGTAGAATCTAGGAGAAAAGAAAAAAATGTCTATTAAAATAAATAAAATATAAATATCATCATTTGGTAAGATTTAGGGCCGAGTCAAAACGTTTAACTGCCGTTCAAACGACCATTAAAAGCATAAACGTTTTCCTATTTTGACAACCGTTTGACAGTATGGGGAAGGAAAAAAAAAAAAAATTCACGGCAACTTTTGGCCAATTGATGTAAGTCACTAAGACAAGTGGACTAATTTTTGACTCATTCCTTAAAAACATATTTTAAAGAAATAGAAAGGAGGAAATACTTCTCAAGGCAAGCAAACTGTTGGACCCAATTGTAAGTACAAAATTTAGTTTTATGATTTTTGGGGTCAATTTTAAGGTAAATTATTATTATTTTTTTTTTCTGCAGTCCACATACAGTGCCCGGTACAACACTGGCGTGTGAGTGCGGAGCCCCCTGGGTTAGCGTTCGGGCTGTTGCATGCAGTAACCTAGCCGGCCCGGCCCGGGGCCGGGGACGCTCCCGAACGGGCTGGTCGCAGTAAGCAGTAACCAATGCCTGCGAGGTGACATCGCATCGCTAAATAATCTCAAATCTTTCATTTTTATATAATTATTATCAGTCATTATTTGGATTCATGCTCAATAAAGGATCGGTAAAATTCACATTAAAAATGCTCACTTACGACGTTGTTGCTGTTGGAGGTAGCCTTAAGGGCTCTCTCGAAATGTTTTTTTAATGATATTATTCGAGAGAGCCTTAAACGGCTCCCATACCCCTGCACGGAGAGGCATGTAAACAAAACTCAAAAGTGGTCCAAAATCACACTTTCGCGCACCCGACCAATATTGGACAGTGGCTTTGATAAATTTTGTCGTAGTTTTGGTCTTAATTAGCGCTTTAATTTCAAAATCGGATCTAAAAATAACAAAATAAGAGCAATTTTCTTACCAGACCGATACAGCTCAGCTCCCTTTTCACGTGTACCGTGTGAATTCACGATGTCTACACAATGGTGATGACCTCTGACTAGCACTTCGTAAATGTGCTGCTTCCGTATAATGCGCTGAATAACACTCATACAGCGCATTATACGGAAGCAGCACAATTTACCCACAATTACGGAAGTGCCAGTCAGAGGTCATCACCATTGTGTAGACATCGTGAATTCACACGGTACACGTGAAAAGGGAGCTGAGCTGTATCGGTCTGGTAAGAAAATTGCTTTTATTTTGTTATTTTTAGATCCGATTTTGAAATTAAAGCGCTAATTAAGACCAAAACTACGACAAAATTTATCAAAGCCACTGTCCAATATTGGTCGGGTGCGCGAAAGTGTGATTTTGGACCACTTTTGAGTTTTGTTTACATGCCTCTCCGTGCAGGGGTATGGGAGCCGTTTAAGGCTCTCTCGAATAATATCATTAAAAAAACATTTCGAGAGAGCCCTTAAGGCTAGTTGGAGGTTTGCTGTGTGTTTTTCACTCTTCTTGTGGCTCTTGACGGCTGCTTCGCCCATATTACGGACACTGAATTTACACATACAAACAGCACATCTAGCAGTCCCCAGATCGGAACTTTCTTTCAAAATCCAGCCACGGTAATCCGGGTGTTCTAACCAAGCATCCTTAAAATGACAATTTCCAGGCATTTTGAATATCACTTCCACAAAATTTGTAATGGTGAAAATATCCACGTGACGAGTTCCAAGGTCTGTGAAAATAAACAACTCCGTTTCATGAAGAATCAACACATGCACAAAAGTTTCAAAACACATGCCGTCGCGTCGATATATAGATCGTCAACGAGCTAGCGCTGCCAATTTGCCTTGTTGACACGTCAGTATTGTTCCTTTTTTATTTAAATAATGAAAATTAAAAAACAAATATTACTAATTTACTTTTTCCTCATTTATTGGAGAAGTGTAAAAATTGTAGTAGTCTAAGTGGTCGCAATTTAATGCAAAGCCAAAGTGCAATCGAGGCATTACATTCGTTCTTGGAGTGTCACATGTCGCGTTGGCACCATCATCATATGCACACACACACTGCACACGTACACGTGCGCTAGCTTGCTGAACTGAGCTAGCGCTAGCGAGCTCGCTCGCAAGCTAGCCATGTGCGCACGATGTGGACCGTACCGCCATACACTGACCATACACACGTAGTTCGTATCGTTCACGTACACACCCACGTACACAGCGCTTATCCATCGATCATAGTGAACACATTCACAAGTACAATCAGTCGGTATGTTACGAATGAAAGAAAATACGAGAAGAAAATGGTTGAAATATCTCCATTTATTCACTTGTATAGTGAGAAAATACTATAGTTGTCCATAATTTTGATATTCCATGACTTTCCATGACTTTCCAATGGAAAAAATAATTTTCCATGACTTTCAAGGCCTTAAAAGCAATAAAGTAAAATTCCATGACTTTCCAGGTTTTCCATGACCCGTACGAACCCTGGTAAAAGCATACAAATGCTTTCTCAGCAGTCGGGTAGAACAAACCAAATAGCGGACTCTAAACGGCTACAGCCAAATAATTGCAATTCATGAAAGCTTCTTACCACGAATACAGCTACTGTTTTTATTCTCATCAGTTTTATCAAACTACATGTACATAGCGCTTGGAAACTTCGGTGGTAAGCGTTTTATAAGCACTGTTTTTATTATCATTGTTATTCAACTACATTTCAATAAAGGTTTTTGATTTTAAAGTACACAAACATGCGTTCACATAATGATTCAAACTCACAAGAATTTTCCTTCCTGTAGACCGGCAGAGACGATCCTCTGCTCAGCCTCCTCCCTCGAGAGTTTGTGATGGAACCAGGGTTTGTCTTGATGCATGATCTTCTTCAGGGCACGTTCCAGCTGTGGACGCTGAGTGGAGTGGAGTGCCTTAGTGATCACCTCAGGCTGGATGGGAGGGAAGAAAAAAGGAAACAAAATTAAATTCAATGTCCATCTAGATTCACACAGGTTATGATCATCTACATGTAGGAGGGGGAGGGAGGGGGGGGGATGGGTTGAAAGAAGAGGCCTTGTTAAAATAGCAATTTTGGGGGCTAGTCAGTAGTTTCGGGGACACCTTTGCTCTCCCCCCCCCCCCCCAAAAAAAAAAAAAAATAGAATAAAATCATATTAATTATAATAAATAAATACATTGGCCCGTATTCTGAAGTCGTGTCTAACTCCTGTTTAACTAAACAGTTGTCTAAGTCCTGTCTAAGTCCCGTCTAACTTTAGACACGAAGTCGTGTCTAACTTTTTTCGTATTCTGAAGTCGTGTTTAAATAAAGTTAAACACGAAGTCCTGTCTAAGTCCTGTTTAACTTTAGACAACTGCGAGGGGTTGTTTAAGTCCTGTTTAAGGGCGCGATTCTGCTGCTTTTCAACGTCTACGGTACACTGTACTTGCTGACCCCGAACTTGCGGGGAGAATGATGGTACGTGCATCCTATACAATTTCAAATACATTTTGCAGGATTTTTTCTCGTGTAGCCTGATTTTTTTTCTCGATAATATTAACTATTCTTATCTAATGGTGACATCTTGGAAATTCCATAATCTATAATAAACTAACCATTCTGTTGGAGAAGTTTCTTTGCTGGTTCTTCCGAGCACAGAGGCACTGATAAGTGATATTATTAGTGCGTTTGTGTACAGTGTACGTGTAGTACACAAATACATGCATATATGCAGTCGAGTCTAGTCATTACGTCACGATCACATCACCATGGTACCAGCACGCGCACAGCTAGGCACGCGCACAGCTAGCTAGCTGTGCGCGTTAATTTATTTATCCGGTGCGCGCACGCATGCGCATTGGGTCTATCGTCAGAATTAACGCCTACTGGGCATGCGCAGAAGTCGTGACAGAAAGTTAAACAAGACTTGCGCAGAACTTAAACAGTTGTTTAGTTAAACACCACTTAGACAGGACTTAAACAGTTGTTTAGTTAGACGAGACTTAGACACGACTTCAGAATACGAAATTTAGTTAAACAGGACTTAGACACGACCTCGCGTCTAAGTCCTGTTTAAGTCTTGTCTAACTAAACAGTTGTTTAACTTTAGTCGTGGCTAAGTTAGACAAGACTTCAGAATACGGGCCATTGAATAATTAATAAAAATAAAAATTAATAATAACATTACCAACAAAATCGAATCTAAAGATTATTTTTCTTTATCAGCGATAAACTGACAGTTCAAGAGATTTAGGTGTAATTATAGGTGAATTGGTTTACTTTCCCATGAATATTTGTTTGTCATTTTCTTATCTACTTTGTTATTTATTACTGGTATGTTATTTATATTTTCAAATTTGTCATGATTGTAAAGCGCATAGAGAAATTTTCAATTTATTATGCGCTTAATAAATATTCTCTATTATTATTATTGTTTCATTAATAATACAAATATGCATTCAATTTGTATGCCTGATGAAAAATGAAATTAACTTCTGAACTGTTAAAAGTTTGTTTCATGTGATGTGGCCTTAATGGAACACATGTACAATGTACGCATATCTTGTAACACATGCAATTATTAAACTGTACAAGAGCATGTTTAGGTAATGTACAGTGTACATGTATGTGTGTAGATAAGAATTCAATCCATTTGTTTTCATTTTGATATGGCTTTAATGTGTACACAGGTAATGTATTTTGAAAATACATCAGTGCTGACTCAGAGAGACAAAGTGACAGAAGGAGATATAGAGCAAGAAATACAGAGAGATGGAGAGGGAGAGAGAGAGAGTTAGAGAGTAGGAGAGTGACAGAGAGAGAGATAGAAGGAGAGATAGAGAGAGAAATACAGAGAGAGTGGGAGAGAGAGTGGGAGAGAGAGGGAGAGAGAGAGGGAGGGAGAGGGAGAGAGAGAGGGAGGGAGAGAGAAAGATAGAGAGAGTGATAGATAGAGAGAGAGAGAAAGAATGGGAGAGTGGGAGAGAGAAATACACAGAGAGAGAGGAAGAGAGAGAGAGACAGACAGACAGAGAGGGGGGGAGGTATGTAACATACCTTTTTTTAAATCATAACTTTCTATTTCATTGTGCAGAAACATTCCATTTATAACACTCAATACATAATATCCAATGTCTATCTGCAGCATAAACCACACTGACCATGCAAGATCATTAATTATAACAACACCTTTTTGTTATCAGGGAAGTACATGCCTGTCTTCCTCAAAACAGACTGGATAGAAATTAATGACCTTCTCAGCCACTTCCTGGCCGTTCCACAACGCTCCTAACGAACTAATTGTCCTGATTATGGAGCGATTAAAGCGCCAAGCTATTTACAGAATAAGTGAGACGTGATTAACGCCTTTTCTAACTGTCCACTTGGTACAGAATAAATCATGTGCAGGCATCAGTCGGAACATGCAGCGTGGGAAAGAATGAAATCGTGTCTTTGAAAAAAAACTGATGTTAAAGCTAAAGACCAGTTATGGTCATGCGATTGCATTGTGAAAGAAACGTTGTGAAATCGATCAGAAAAGGTTGATCATCTAGCATCTAGATGTACTGCAAGGTTCTGGAATCATCAACATGATAAGAAATTTGGCCAAGTCTTCATAAAGTTAGAAGCATGGTACACAGAAAGATGTATATGGGACTACAGTACTACACACACGTGCGCGACACGTGCATTTTTATCTCTCAACAGGCAAGAGATAAACTAATTTACCAAATATATCAATTAGTTGGCGGTTTCCCGTCAAAATTGTTATCATCATGTAATATTAAAAACATATTCTTCATAAGAGCTTCCATTTCATTTTTTGAAATTGGGGCGTTTCCAATACTGGTCTTTACCTTTAAGGTATCACAAATTGTGTTCATGAGCCTCCGTGATACAGATAACTTTACTTGTTTATGTTCTCTTTGTACTTTTACAAATTTATAATAATAATAATAGCGGGTTTCGTATAGCGCTCATGTCTGTCAAACTTGACTCTCAAAACCCACCAAAATCATTACGCGGCATCAGCATGGCTGCCAATTATGGCCCTCTAGAATTTCAAGGAATCAATTCTTGCCAGGTACCCATTTTCCTCGCCTGGGTTGAGTGTGGCAAATGTAGATAAATGTCTTGCCGAATGACATTAGTGTCGGGGCAGGACTTAAACTGCGAACCATGTGATCCACAGTCCAGGGACGTATCCACTAAACCACGACACTTCTCTATTGATTTGGCACATACAATTTTATTTCTAAATATCTGGTCTTCAATTAAACATTTAAATACAGTAAAGAAAACAAATATCCATGTACTGTATGTCCAGTGTATATACATTTTTTTTGTCTTTACATTCACATATATGTACGATGCACAAATTTACTCTTATACTTTAAAACAAATATTGGTACAGGCAGAGAGTAAATTTAGTTTAGTCACATGTACAATTTGCTCATGCATTAAATGTTTCGGTTTTGTTTGTTTCTTCAGTGTTAAAAAATGAGCAGACTTAGAATTACAGTGTTTACATATTAAATGTAAATTAAAAGTAACACTGTATTGTTTAAAAAGGAAATCTAGTCAAGATTTAAAAAAAAAACACTTATTGCCTGGTTTCACAATCGAATGGAGATACCAAGCTCCCTACCCATTTTGGGTGTTGACACAAAATGTTGACTCGGCTCTTGATCAAAAGTCAAAAGCATTCCACAATATATAGTTTACAAAAAAATGCATTTAAGCATTGGAAAATTCCTTTAGATTCTTTAGTGGTAAAGTAAATAAAACTATGTACTTGCCCTTCTTCATTTAAATCAACTTCAATAGTATGAAAATATTCTATGTGTCAGAATTTATATGATGCTGATTCTTATTTGCTCTAATTATTTTCCACAGATAAAGGAAAACAATAAATGAAACAATGAATAATGGCTCATCCACCTTTTCTTTGTCAGAATAGGCCATTTTCGTAATGTAAACAATTTTTATTGGGGTGAAGCACCTTGATACAAATTATTTCATTTTCATTCACCTGCTACAAATAAATGTATCTCAATTTGCATACATTAGTTGTTGCTAGGTAGGACAAACATTATGGCTTGCCCTACCTAGCAACATGTAATATGCATTCTGACGATTGAGATACATTTATTTGTATCAGGTGAATGAAATAATTGTATAGAGGCACTTGTGTATAAATTTGATTACATTACGAAAATGGCCGATTAAAATCTAATAAATATATTAAAGACGTCACCACTGATGCCCACAGTCCTTTACAACTCCAGAGCCCTGTGGCAGAGAATTGTGTACACAAATATAACCAAGCGTGTGCATTAGGTTGGAAAAAAAATCACATGCCAACCATTTGTAGGTTGATAGCCAGAAAGACATCGACTTGCATCGACACAAAGTTAACCCATTTCTGGCTCACTCCAGAAGATTTGATCAGATTTTAAGACCAGAAGCTATACTTACAGCCATTCCTTGGCTCTTGGCGAGATCTATCAGAGCTCCTTCCATCTGCTGATGATCCATGTCGCTGAAGGCCCTTGCGGCGATACCCTGCTGAAGGTTGCATGGTCTTTGAAGTCTGCACAACAGCCCGTCCTCTCGGTTCATATGATTCGACACAAGTTCGATAGGGCCTGCAAAGTTCTTGCCATCCTTGATGGCCACTGTGCCATCGTACTGCCGCTCGATGGCGTAGTGGTAGACGTCGTCCTCGTAGCACAAGGAGAGGGCGTAGTTGCCCTCCCGACCTAGGGACTCTCGCAGGAGGAACATACCCTGGTGGCAGCCGGCGTTCCGTAGCCGCGCCTCGGCCTCTTCCCTCGTGATCCGGCCGTGGTAGAAGCGGCGTGAGAGCGGGTCCACCGGCATGATGCGGCCGGGTTGTGCGGGTTGCTGGTGGTAGTGGTGGTTGATTTTAGGGGTTGGTGACACCTGATGTTGCTGCTGGTGGTGGTTGTTGTGGTGGTTGTTGTGGTGGTGATGGTTGGAAGAGTTCAGGATGGAGGTGCGTTCCATGATGCACGGACCTGTAACAGAGGCAACAATTACACAATTATTACAACTCCACAATCATTACATACATGTAGATATAAATGTACACATTTAAATACAAAAAGCAAGATATGGGTACATACATGTACATCAATCAAGGTCCTAGTAAAAAGAAATGTGAGTTAATCCACACAATCACTCGTTGGAAATGTCTCATTTTCTCGCTAATCAGTAACATTTGTCTTTCTCCGTGCCAACTCAATAAGCCTTCTGGACTTGTAGTCATTTCTAATTGAGGAAGTTATGAATAAATAGGGACTGTTTGTTTGTTACATGACACCTGGTAGAAAATACTTCACAATGCTTCCTGGTCGCCAGTCAATCAACAAACTCCTTACATACAAGTGCATACTAGATAATTATCCCATCTTGAACAAAATAAACATGTCCATAATTAGAATAAAAACAATTATTTGTTTTTCTTTCATTTTGATTTCTCAACATACAAATAATGTATAATGTTAAACTTCCATGCAGTTTCCACTGATGGATGAACGTTCTGTTGATCAATAATAATATTGAAAATGAAAATAAATAATAATTAGTGCCTTAAATTGGCAATGGGTAGCAGGGTAATCATACTCTAGATATTTCATTCTCTCTTTGTAAACAAATTTGTGATTTTGTTAATTTTTATTAAAGAGAACTATTCATCTAAAAATTGAAGTGAAAGGAACATAGAACATAAATTTATAACTGGTGAGAATTTCAGGAATCAGTGATGAAACTGTAGATTCAAAACAAACCTTCATCAAATTCTGTTCTTCCATAAACTGTTATCTTTAATCATGGAGTGGACAATAAACTAATCCAGATTCTGTCCATTTTTTCCCAATAATTTTTACCTTTCCTTACATCCCACGCAGAGCGCAAAGTGTCCACTAATCACGCGATCCCCCAAAATACACCCTTGCGAGTGTAAGAATGAAAGGACCGTCTCCCCTTATAGCATTGAGGGTGTGTTATTTTCTCCGCTGATTGGGCGCGCAACACAGAAACAGTCCAGGCAGTGGACTGTTAAACATCTGAACCAACATGTACCAAATGTCAGCTTCTCCAGCCCATGTACAGTATGAAGCCATCAAACTCCCCATGCTACGGATGTCAATTCCAATTGCCTTAATTGAAACTACTTTAATAGATCATTGGAGGAGACATCCTCTAATGTCCCGTTCTTCTCCAGAGGTCACCGACAAAATTGGCTTGACCCTCTTTATACAGTTTTCTTTCTTCCGTTCCCCTTCTTTAACAAATTTCATTAGGAAGTCTACGATATACCGGTACTTATACATGTACCTTTGTTTTGTAGGCCATAAGACTTTAAAACCAGCAACTTTGACAATTTAAAAAAAAAGTCTTACCGGGTATGCCATAATATGATGAAATCGCAACATTAACATTTCTTAATTTCCCCTCATTTCTTGCCCAAAAAATGGGACTGTGTACACTGTACAAAAACTTCATAGGGTAGGGAAGTTTTCTTGTTTCAGTTCTTTTTTCATTGAAATATTTCATTTAATTTTATTTCTTTAAATAATTTAATACCAATTACATTTATAAAACCAGACATGCATTTTACTGGTTCCTTTTCCCCTTCCATTTTTGAGGTATCAGTAATTGATTGTTCCATGTAGCAGCTAGGGTGACATTTTCAATTCACATGAATTAGTCATCCAATTCTAACGATGTAACAAAAGCAGCAAATTTTCCATAATTTCCCCTGGAAGAATGTGGTTTGTCACCAATCCAGTTTGCATAGCCAGATTTAGTTATGATCAGGGGCCTCCAAAACCACAACATTATTCAGGGATGTCTGAAACACAGAAGACCTACAATACATGAAGTCTGTACCGTAGGGGGGGGGGGGGGAGGGGGGAAGAAGATCATCACATGTGATACTTAACCCACATTCACATATGCTGTGCTATACCGCAATGTTTTACCACAGGTTTCTTATTTTAATAAAGCATTCTTAAAAACTTGTATCTCATGACACAAAGATAAGTGAATATGCGTCGGACCTCAGCTACAAAATAACAAAATACAAAACCTTTGGTTTCTTCCTGTGTCATATATATGTGAACAAGTCGTTATTCTGTAATTGTTGGCACATGTACATGTATCCAAGAATTGAAAATGAAAAAAATGTCATATACTATTATGGTTACATGTACATTGTATGGGGCGCCAAGTGTTACCCTAGTTTTTCGGTATAAAATCACCTCATTTTGTTACAAAATTTGTACCGAATTAATTTTGTTACAAAATGATTTGTACCAAATTTATTTTGTTACAAAATGAACAACAAAAACTTATTTTGTAACAAAATTTTATTTTGTTAAAAACTTTTGTAACAAAATAAATTTTGTTACAAAATGATTTGTACCGAATTCATTATGTTACAATTTTTTTTACCGAATTCATTTTGTTACAAAATGATTTTTACCGAATTTTTGTTGTTCATTTTGTAACAAAATAAATTTGGTACAAATCATTTTGTAACAAAATTAATTCGGTACAAATTTTGTAACAAAATGAGGTGATTTTATACCGAAAAAACTAGGGTAACACTTGGCGCCCCATATACATGTATATGTACATATGTAAATACATTACACACAAATGAACATGCCTATTTTCTGCTAATAGTTACTGTCGAGTGCCGGAAGTGAACTGTCCCCATTCATGCTTGTACAGCACATGCATTGTTCACTACCACTTGCTTTCAGGAAGTTCTTCTAAAATAATTGGCTAGATTCCTCTCAGTCATTTGACACGTCTACAACAACTGCTAAACTTACAGCTCTTCCCTTTGTTTGGTTACTTTGGTCTGTGTTGTTTTCCTCTGTACCAAATACAATCATGTTCATACTTCATTACATGGAAAGATACTGTATGAGCCCAAAAGAAAAAAACAAAATGCAACATGTACACATTGGCCTACTAGTATTTTGATTGACACTATGCTGTACACATGTTTAGGTAGAAAAGTCAAAAGAGTAAAGAGCCTTTATCTATAAAAGATCAAATATGAGAAGCGCACAGTGAAAAGCAAATCCAAAATCCACCTTAGTGAACCAAAAATTGACAATAACCTTTAACTCTTGTAAATATTTATTTTGGTTTCCTACAGTTTGCAAGGTTGTCATATTTGTAAATCTGCCCTATAATGTTACTTTTGGCATGACTGAACTGCAATCCAATGCGCTACACTGTGCCTTTCCAAGCCATTTTGTGTACCATAATACACAAATGTTCACTTTCTTGACTTGAGAGAGAGAGGGGGGCAAAGAGGAAAATTCAAAACAAGTGCTGTGTTCAGATAGCAAATGATACTTCCTTCCTCCTGCGTGAGCGACATACGAGAACATGTGCCACATCATGAACAGCCTGCCAAGTGTTGGAATGTTTACATGACGATGTCACTTTACATTGTTAATCAGGAAATCAATGTCTAATCAACACTGTTTTAAAGGAGATGTCTACCGTAACATCGACAAGTTGGTTTTTAATAATTTAAGCAGAGAATTGGTAGTTAGAACATTGAGGATATATCTGAAAGGGTTAAGAAAGTTGTAGAACTTTAATGTTTTGACTGATTAAACGGCCAATGGAGAAAATAGAAAAATTAAATCATATTTTTGTGTACAGAGCATACAGCAGTGATGCTTACAAGTTACATGTAAATGACAGAGCTGCCAATTTGTGTTTAATCAAATTCAGTTCTGTTCAATTCAAAGTCTCTACCTTTCGCTCATATCCTTCACCAGAATTTCTCTAAATTTTGCTCTTTTTCAACAAAAAATTATAGCCAACTTAAATAGAGACTTTGGGTGGTATTCTCGAAAGCGGACTAACTTTAGTCCATGGTTTAATCCTCCGACTAAGTATGGGATGCCAAGTGTCTATATGAATATGTTTTTGAATAATTTAATCTGTCACTAAATTAAAATAAAATGTAATAACATGATTAACGACCGACAATATAACTATGAAATAATTATGTTATCATGGTAATTAGGGACATATCAAATTATTTCAAAATATATTCATATGGACACTTGGCATTCCATACTTATTCGGAGGATTAAACCATGGGCTAATGTTAGTCCGCTTTCGAGAATACCACCCTTTAACTTTAACTTGTCTTAGGCTAGGAGAGCAGAAACAGCAGAAGAAAAGAAAGAAGAAGGGGGCAAAAGAAGAAGAGGAAGAAGAGGAAGGAGGAGAAGAAGAATGAGAAGGAGAAGATGGTGGAGGAGGAGGAGGAAGAGGAAGAGGAGGAGGAAAAGAAGAAAAAACATTGAATTCTAAGAAGAGGTTTCTCCTGAACTAAAACTTAGTGTGATGGTTTTAAATATTGCTGATTCCTGGAAAACAATATTGTGATGGCAATATCGAGTGGTTAATAAAACACTGATATCAACTTGAAATCTATTGAAAACTATGCTCTCCTTTCAATGTCAATTGATTTTACTTTCTATTTCAAAGATCTGACACACCCCCAGCATTTTAGGTGCATGTATAGATCTTTGTAGTAGAGTAAATATACAAAGAAAAAAAAACAATTGCAAAACAAACATAACAACATGGGGAAAACCCCTTTAAATCTCACCCAACTGCAGGCTACACAACTTGTTATGGATCTCCATTACTACGGAATCAAAACAGAACAACCACAAGACAAGTTCCACTCCTAGAGTCGGGCAAAATCCTCAAGAGAATGTACACAATGTCGTGGAATGCAGAGTGTGGACCCCTCCAACTAGCAAGCGCACATCAGCAGCTAGATGTCAACCCCGAATGGCTTCATGAACTGATCGACCAACGAACAGCCGGCAGATAGAGAGAGAGAGTCGTCAACATGCAACCGCACACACAAACTAAGACAGGAACCCGATGCCCCCTTATTCCGCTGCTCGCTGCATCCCAGAAATAGGTGTGCATATTTAAATATAGAACTACGGTAGTGAGATTGAGCGAGAGTGGGGGAGAGAGAAAGAGAGAGCAAGCAAGGATGAAAGAAAAAAAGTTGGCAAGCGAGGGCAGCATTCAGTAGGCTCTCCGCAGGGACAAACAAACAGGAAATTAAACCCATCCTCTGCTGTTGCAGAAAAAAAAGGACAATAACCGTTTCCCCTGGAAAGCAACAAATGTGGCATGCCACTGCCCCGGACGACCTACAATCTGGGTTTATTTTTAGAGTGTGGGAGTTGGAGGGGGGGGGGGGGATTTATTTTTTACTTCGGGGGAAGGATAGAGGGACGGCTCTGTGTAATTATAAAGCTATTCTTTCTGTTGATGACAAGATTTTGATCACCTCTACTTCTACTTTTAAAACTTTTATATCATTCATGTCTTCTCTAAATAGGTGTTTCTTTCCCTCTCTGACTCCCTCTATACCACCCCCGACCCTTTTCTCTCTCTCTCTCTCTCTGACAGCAGTCAAGTAATGTATACTTGCATAAACAGTACACGAATGTTCATTAAACAGGCAGACATTTCACAACCAAGGTCACTTCCCACTTTATAACTGCCGATGTCTGCCCTAATTCTTTTAACTCACTTCGATCAGTAGAGCAGAACTGTTTGCTTTCTGTTACCCTAAATAAAGTATCATGAATGTGCACTACTGTATTAACATGAATAAACTGAACTTCCTTTTCCTGCATGCCTGTCATTACAATTTCCAGGATATCTTAATGTTCATACAACCCTGCATGGTACATGGTATCAGACGCAGTACCAATTAATTGATTAATAATAATCTGAAAAGAGATGGGAAAGAAATACTTCTGAGTTTTTATTGAAGGTACTGTACTTGTACAGTTACATTGTAAAGTGACAACAAATAGATGCTGCATAAAACTGCTCTTACGTGAATCTCAAACTTTCATTGATCTATTTCCGTCAATACTCTGCTTCTAAAATCAAACAGATATTAGGATGACCCCCCCCCCCCCCTTAATACAAATACCCTGAAGTTGAGAGAGGTCATACTAACCGTCACATTACAAGCAAGTGTGCTTGGCACAGCAGTGTCCTCAGACGGCATAATGAAGCTGATAAGAACTACGTTTTGCGGTATTAAGGTCATTTTCTCCGACACGCCTCTAAGACGCCATCCTCAAGCCACCTTAGTCCCGTACACTGGTTTCCAATGGTGTAGTTTCAGGAGCACTTCTGGAACTTTCTTCCACCGCTTGCCTGAGGATTCCTAAAGTGGCACCACTTAATGGAAGTGCCGTTTCCTGTCTGCTCGATCTTTCCTTGAATGAAATTGACGAAGGTGGATTCTGAAGAAAGATACAAAGGGATAACAAAATTGGTTGAGTTCAAATGTAAATAATAATAATAAATCCGCTTTTATATAGCACTTTCTCTAAGCGCTTTACAGATATACTATAACACCCGACCGGTCATTGGATTCAATACTTGCCGGCACACACTGTGTGCACAATCTCCACTCCCTGGGGAGCATTCCAGCCAGGCGTTACTTGACGCTCAAAACTGTTAGACCAACAATGACGGTCGCATCCTATTGGGTTATGCAATTACACATGTACCGTAAATCTCCGTGTATAAGGCACACTTTTTTTCCGTCGGAAAAATCAAGTCGGGGTGCGCCGTATACACAGGTACAGGATATTTTGAGTCCTCAAAATGCTACTTTTTTGTGGTTTTCAAAAATCTCTGTGTCTCAACATGAATTACATAATGCAAATAAAGAAAAGAATCTACTATTTGAAGTAAAACTACATTCCTAATTTGAAGGGAAGAGATTTTTTTTTTTTTTTTCAGTCTCGATAAATTATGCCCTTCACAAAGCACTTTGCCGGCTGAAGCTCTCCCATGTCTGCAGCTCACTCACCTGTATCATGCAGCTCACTTACACGGGGGCAGATTTGGTTTCCTACCACGATGTGCGGTGAAATACGGAATTGCGACTTTAACCTGCGCAGTTGCGTTGCGCGGCAGCTAGCTCCGTAGGTAACGATCTTTCATTTCCCTTCTTTTACTTTTTGGCGATGCAATGGTACGGACTTAGATCTAAATCTACCGGCAGATTTTATTAGAAAAATAAGTTATGCAGTTTAGTTTCGTCTTGATATCAACACTTTTGATGCAACATAAAATTGTCGGTAAGTTATGTGGAGTTATTCTAGAATTGTCCTGTACCATTTTCTAGTCATCCTACCGTTCATAGTCCCATATGTTCAAATGGACGTGCTGTTTTGACCGCTGGATTTTGTTGTTGTTGCGCAAAGGTCCAACTTAGTTCACAAGCACGTCTTCAACTGTGCCTCGTAATAAAATGAAAGTATTTCCAAACGCTGAAATAAGACAGGATCTGATCTGGTTTTAACAAAAAGCAAAAAAAAGCAAAAATAATTTCCTGATTTTTTTTTTTCGATTTAAAAAAACAACAATTTTATTTTTATATATTTTTTAAAGTCTTAAAAATAGGGGTGCGCCTTATACACAGTTGCGCCTTATACACTGAGATTTACGGTATATCATTCTTTGAAAAGCTGCTGCAGCAATTTCACATGTACATGTATGTATGTAAATGATATACCAGTACTGTACTTTAAAATTTGATCTGTAGGACTTTGACAACAAGTACCGGAAGCTTTTTAAGTGCAACATAAACACATTGGTTTTGTACATGTAGGCTTAATTATACACCATCCTTTGTTTATCTCTCTTTCCCTCCCTTTCGTGATGATGTTTGAGGATTGCTTTACCTGACCAATAAGAAAGCATGAATATGGGTGTAAGTATTAAAGCAACTAGGGGACTGATGGCTTTGAGTCCTCTTTGAGGGACTTGGTAATGAGTATTGAAGCCTTGCCAAAAGGAACGAGCACATTGACTTGGCTTCAAACCCGGGACCTCCCGTTGCAAGACCGCTGCCCTACCACTGAGCCATCACGCCTCTTCATTCATTTCTTCCATCTCCAATGCTTTTCAATTTCCCTTAGGTAATACCAATTCATCTCTCAATCAAATTTCACTTACTATTTTTCATTGTCCAATCCCTTTTCCTCTTTTCCCCCGTCTCTCTGTTTCTCTCTCCCAAAACGGCACAGCCAGCAGTCAATCACAAACCTCAAATTTGCACACTTTTCTGGCCCTCTGCCATAGTTTGTACAGCAGCCTCTCGGTATATATCCAACCTTATAAAAATGGACCAGCTTGGATTTAATTAATACTCGACAATTGCATTCTGACTTCCTTGTTCTGTCTCCTCTCTATTTCCTGTTATTCCCAAGCTCTGAATGAAAGTGCACTTTTTCTTGCACTGGGCCGGGCCAACGTGCAAGGCAAGGCGTACACATTTCGGTAACATCCTATTCAGAGTATGATCTATTCATAATATGCTTTACATGTAGTTTAATACCTGCTGTGAGGTGCTTCAAAAATATATATATGGAGGTGATGAAAATATAACCCCCGGTGCGACTGAGATGCTGTAACCTATTCATTTCCTATGAATTTTGTCGTTGGCTTAACATTAATACAGGTTCAGTATACAAAGTATCCTAAAATGTTACTCTTGAAACACCCTTACCCCTCCCCCCCCCCCCCCATGAGGCTGAGGGCGATGTTACCCTCAGTTTTACTGAAAGAGATATTTTGTTTTGTTCTCATTTTCAACCATGCCTTAAAGGTACTATGTCCCTTTTGCAGCCAACCTCAAATTCTGTAGAACTTTGCAGGAATAATGAATATGTCATGTATGTCCTATCTGTGAAATTTAAACGTTAGCAGTGTCCTCATATTCAAATTATGCAAGGAAACCCATTTACTTGCTGGACTTCACTGTCAGACAATATTGAGTGACTGACTGGCTTTTTTCCTTCTTTGGTAATAACATACATGAAAAGAGTTGTAAAGGATAAATGAGCATTTGTCTACATCAATAACCCACTTCTTGTGATGGCCAAGATTAAACTGATTGAATCTTTGCGCAGCATAAAACGTATGACCATTCGGTACAATTGTCTGAAAATCAAGACTACCGGTATTACTTTTGGGCTCTATAGCCCTAAAGTCTATTTGACTACTAATAGTTGTTATTTTCCCACTTGAAGACATTTTCAAGCCCCACCTTTTTTAGGGAAGTTCTAAATTAGTATTATCTTTCAAATGCAGTTGGAATTTAACTTTTTCATTTTTTGGCCTGCAAATGGGACATAGTACCTTTAAGGTTACTTTCTGATGTGCCTGCCTGTAGTCAATCTGCATGGTAAAGCATCAGAGATCCCCAAACATCAATTCATTCACCCCCCAACCCCCCCCCCCCCCCCAATAAATATTGGAACAGTGGCCAATTCATACACTCAGTTGGCTACAATTCTCACTCTGGACACCTATGAAGAGTTACAATTAAAAGGCGCTGATCGGCTTTGCTTGACTCTGCAATTGATGTAAAATAAAATTTGGGAAAACACTGTTTTTGCCCCGACAAAAAATATTCTTTGATATGCACTTTGATACCTCTAAACGCAAACAGAAAAATCCATACAAAGTGTTGAAAGAGGAAAAATAGCGTGACTAAGTACACAGCATGATTTACACTATGTAGTTTGTATCAAGACAGAGAAAATTTGCCAAACCTCTGCATTTCCTTTGTGATGGAATTAAGAACACCTTCTCTTTTAACTTTTATAAATCTACTTTTGTACATGCAACTGCAACTGTACAAAAATAGGGGAACTCCCTACATAAAACCCTCATCATTTTCGACTAAATACATAGATCCTAAGCTACGTGTATTTAGTAGTAAACATACATGTACGTGCACTGAAAGTTTAAACACGTGCCTCTACTGCCCACTGTACATATTCACCGACTGCACCCCCATATAACTCAATAAGTAATGGGATTGAATTTGTAGCCTGAGAAATTGGATTAGCGGGCCCCTTGTGCAGGGAGCATGTATCACTTAATGTAGACATGACTGCATTCTCAATCAG
>JAVYIG010016776.1:0-29540 GCA_035222895.1 Strongylocentrotus droebachiensis
CGTTGTTTTCGACGATTGTTTCGGGGGATCGCTCTGTGTGGGATGTGTGTAGGTGGAGGAGGACATAGATGATTGAAGAATTAAAAAAATACGTAAAAAAGGACAGAATTTGGACTAGTGAATGCCACGCGCATTTTTGTTATACTGAAAGTGTCATTTTTTGCACAAAATTTGAAGTAATAAACTTGTTAAATATACATTTGAGTGTTGGATATTACATATGTATGTATGTATATCATAATTTTTTTGACACACCATTAATCTGTTCAAAAAAACTCTTTTTCTTGATTAAACAATATATGTTGAAATTTATCAGATAATGTGTTGGATAAGTCATTTTGTAATCCCAAATGAATTGATGTCTTTTTACAGGATGCGCATTTTGAGTGAAAACACACAGTACATGTACCGTATATGGCAATTCCAACATATTAGCAGTATAAGTTCATGGGCCAAAAACTGAAAAGGCACACAAATGATTTTTTGTTCTCTTCGTTAGAACCCATCAGTATGTGCTTGTTGGCCACAACGTTTGTGGTGGATGTGACCACTAGGGCTATTACCATGTTGACGGATCAAGAACATTAGAATTTTAGAAAATGTCATATATTTTGTTAATTCAAGCTAAAACACATTTTAAATATGTCAATATACGCCAAAAAGAAGACACAAAAAAGGTATTAAAAAAATACCTAGTACAAAAACAACAACAAAATGGTTAAATGAAAATTTGCATAATTTTAAATAGTGACTTTCTGTTTTCTAGGTTGCGACAAGGTAGGTGATGGACGTGAGCGCTGGGCCGTTATAATGAAAACGAATCAAGACATAGTGGAATTTTGACTGAATATTATGATTTTCGACAACATGAAACAAATCGTAAGCATTTAAAGGTATAGACCAGTTTTTGAAACGCCCGCCTCTCAACAAGTGAAATGGAAGCTCTTATTACCAATCATGTGAAAGAATATGTTTTTACTAATAGGTGATGATACAAATTTTGCCGGGAAACCGCCTATTGATTGATATATTTGGCAAATTATAATATCTATCCGGACTGGATAGATATAGGGTAGTCCCATATACATCTTTCTGTGTACAGTGCTTGTAATTTTACCAAGACTCAACTGGCCCAAATTTCTTATCATTTTGATGATTCCAGAACCTTGCAGTACACACCAATGCTTATATGCTAGATGATCAACCTTTTCTGATCGATTCCACAACGTTCAAGTCTTTCACAATGTGTATTGAAATTTTAGCTCATTTGAGATGAAAGGAATCAGTTTTGGAAATACAGAAATAAAGCAAGTTCTGTAGGCAGACGATATAACGCTTTTTATTAAAGATTCGAATTCATTTAAGGAAATTAAACATATTTTTGAATGTTTTTATAAAAATATCAGGCTTAAAGTTAAACAAGGAAAAGACATTCATTTTGCCCTTAGGTCCACAATTATCCACTCATACATTTCCGTTTGGGAAGCAAGTTGACATTGTTAAAATACTAGGAATTTATTTTTCAATACACGAAGATATCAAAGAACAAATGAATCATAAAGAAATATTGAGCAAGATTTTTTTTTTAATTACGTGGTGAAAGCAGCGCGATTTAACATTAATGGGGAAAATTCAATTGATGAAAGTATATGGCTATTCTAAAATTATATATATTTATCATCATTGATGCCAGTACCAGAATGGGTGTATAGCGAAATTGAAGAAATATGTTGTTGTTTTTTGTGCAGAAGTAAGGGCAACATTAAAAAGAGCATCATGTTTTTAGGCAATCCGAAGGGTGGGCTCGAAATGATGAATTTCCGACTGTTTGTAAAGGCACAGAGAATAATGTGGATAAAAAGTCTTGTAACAGGAACTCAAGCTATCAAATGGAAACATTAATTTCAATTTTTATTGAAACGCCCTGTATAATCGCAAGTGACTCATTCTAATACACGGGCATGTATTTCGCAATAACATATTTATCACGCGATGACAATGTGAACGGTTGCGCAATCACATGCCGTCATGTTATTCAGGAAATTGAAAATTGTAAAAACATGTGTACTTGCGGTATCATTATTACACTAGGGCGCTTTCGCAAACGCGACGGAAGCAAAGACAACAGGAGAATAACGGCGATACAACTTGCGAAAGCGCCCTACTAGCAGATTGGGGGGGGGGGGGGTAGGAGCACAGGAGCACAACCAGTCTCTGCCCCAACTGTGCTTACTTGAAATGTTAGGCGAGAAATGCACCTGAAAGATGATCTTTTTGTTTGTTGCTTACTTGTCAAAACTTTTTTTTTTAAAATTGGCTTGTCAGAGATTTGGGGGAATTGCACCCCTCACCCCCCCCCCCCCCCCACAACATTCTGGATCAGCCCCTGCTAATCATGGTTATTCCTGAAATAGCAACATAAAAAACAAAACGAAATAAACAAATAAACAAAAAAAAACCCCGAAAAGATTCATATGATTGCACGAGGTTCAAATGACAATAATTAAGTTAGGATGAAAGGGGCACTGTTGTTTTGACAGCTCCGCTAACCGATCTTGCACATGAGAGTGACAGCCCACGAGACCTGTGATGATAATGAAGTAAAATATAATTATAATTAATAATAATAATAATAATACCCATAATACTACTAATAATAATAATAGTAATACCGGTAATGATAATAATAATGATAATGATAATAATCTCGTGAGCCTTCCAGCCACTTTTCAGAGGATTCACAAGACCGAAGACCCCACAAGAGTCACAACCCACGGGATCGATATTAATTTCCTTATGTATATAACAGTAAGCGTAGGGCCAAAGTCAAATATCATGCCTAGTTTTGGTATTAATTTCCACTACTTTACAAAGTAAGTACACCTTGTTTATTCAATAGATTTTTATAATGGTACACAATATTTCAGAGGTAAGAGAAAAAAAGTTGGAGGGGCTTCCGAAACGGCGGCCCTTTCGATCGTATTAATGTGGAAATGGGCGGTCGTGCCCCTCCCCTCCCGCCTTGATGAGGGAATATATTTGTTTATAAAGGGGTTGCAATAATTATATGTATGGTGCATGTATGACTGGAAATTTTTATGTTGGGCAGAAATAGAAATTCATGATTTTTTTTCTTCAGTACAGAGCAAATGGGAGAGGACCTCGAAAGATACGTCACAGAGTTGCCAATTTGTGTTTGATTGATCGCAACTTCAAAAATTCATAACTGTCTTATTTTAAATCAGATTTTGCTCAAAATTTCACTGACATGTACCTTTCACCAGCCAGCTTGCTATCAGGGTGAACTTCCCCTTAAAAACTCTATTTAACCCCACCAATAGGAGGGACGGGTCAAAGAATAGTCGATGAAGAGGAGGGGGGGGGGGGGCTACTGATCACCACCCCCAAATTTTCTGACACGTCACAAAGTATAGAAGAAGTAATTATCAATTACACTCAACACTCATATTTGAACATTGTACATTACTTTGTAAATAATATATGTCACCGTTGAGCTACTGTACAGTCCCAGATTTAAAAAAATTAAAAAGTCAGTTGTGCACAAACAACACATTTAGGCCCACATTTTATATTTTATACATTCCATAACTCAACGAAATTGATATCAACTTAAAGGTAATTAAATTTTCCATCATTAGACAACAGACCCATGGTGATGGAATTTAAATTTATCTTTAAAACTAGATTTAAACACACCAAACACTTCATCAATAGTCAATACAGTACTACACAAAGCAGTCAATAACTTTGGGACTCTAATTTTCACTGAAAAGGGGATAATTCTCTCCTTATAGATGAGCGAATTCCTTGAAAGTTATCAAAATAAACTTATCTGATTTTGATATATGGAAAAGAATCTTGTCGATAAAATTCCTTTTTTGTGAGAAAAAAATCAACAAAATGCTTTTTCACTAACAAATTTCGATGTTCTATTGAAATTAGTATCAAAATGTAAATGATTTAATTATCTTTCATATGACACAACGGTGGTTCAAGTTTTCTTTGAAATATCATTTCGAAAATGTTTTTTTGTTGTAAAAAACTGGTTTGGTTTATTCTGTATTTTCCTCATCTTTTTGTTTTCGTTTTATTCACATGCACAGGCAAAGAGAGAAGACAATGACCGTGAGTACAATTTATTTCAACACATTCAAGAATTACGCCTTCAAAATATTTATCAAATGATCAATTTTAGATTAGTAAAATGAAACATATCTATCTTGGTTAGGTCCATATTGTCAATGAAAGGCGGAGAGGTTTTTCTTGAATTCAAAACATCATCTCTGCTTATCTCGGTGAACTTTGTTTTATTGTTTCTTTTATTGTTAGGGCATTATTCAAATGAGAGTCATCATGATATATAATAACAGATGTATTTATTAATGTCAATTACAATATAAGAGTTGAAACGTAGAATTCTGTTCACATGCATAAAATCATTCCCAGAAAAATCGGCATCGATTGCACCACAATAGACCATTTTACCTGCACTTCAGACCATTACTTGATAAGAATATTGGGAAGGTTTAATTAAATAAGCGTAAGTGCATTCAAAAGATACATTTTCTTTACTTACGAGTAGGTATCCAAAAAAGCATTGAATAAGGTTACTCAGAAACATGTAACTTCATCCCAGTCAGCTCTTCTACAAAGGTTTTATGAGGGATGGGGTTGCGGTTTGTTGTCATAAAACAAAAGTTAGTACCCCATCGCACCCCCCCCCCCTAAAAAAAAAAAAAAAAAAAACAACAAAAAAAAAGGTGGGGAGGCATTTTTCCTTTTTCTTCAGGTTATATGCCGAAATTTCGAAAACATTCTACGAAACATTATTTTCTAGAATAAGGGATACAAAAAAGTTTATTTTTGTGTTTTTTATGTGTTTTTTTTTGTTGCTTTTGTTTACTTGTGACCGGATATATTAGAAAATTATATTCCAAAACATTACACAATTTCTCTTCTCTTTTTTTCCAGATGATTTCGGGATATCCGTTCCACCTTTAGTAGACTACTTAAGGACCATTTTAAGAGAATATAGTGACGGCCAGATCATAAAGGTAAACCTTTCACTACGTTAATGCGATTCGCAGAAGGATCATTAAATTACTCAAGATTACTCAAGATATGAAATTTGGGGCACCCACCCCCTTTAGAAGAAGGAGAATGGTCACTTATTAGAAAGTAAAAAGGGGCACTTATCAGAAGGTGAAAGGGCACTTATAAGAAATTACAGAGACAAGTGTCAAAGGTGAAAAGGGGCACTTATAAGAAAGGGAAAGGGGCATTTATTACGAAGGGGAAAAGTACCTGTCAGAATCGATTAGGGGCATTTATCCGAGCTAAAAAGGAGCACTTATGAAAATGGGGAAGGGGCAAAAGTATCAAAAATAAAAAAGTGCACTTTTGGGGCACTTGAAAAAGTGTAGGGGCACTGTACCCTTGTTCCCCCCCCCCCTCCCGGAGCGCCGCCCATGATGTAGAGAACAATGTAGGTAGGGAGCTTCTGCTTGTTATTAATAATATAATTTTCAAGATCTAAGCCTCGTTAAGTGTATTGATAAATATGTATTGGCCCTGTACTTGGTGCAACTGTCTCGGCTTTATATAGACTTTGACCTACTACAAAGAAATTATAACAAAAATTTACGAGTCAGTAATGTTCTTAACTTCTTACATAGGCCGATCCCGGAAAAGGAGGGGTTGGGAATGGTGGATTACCATTAATTTAAGGTTTCGAAACGTGAAGAGAACAAGTTAAGTGTACATGGTCATAGACGTTTTTTAAAGAGCACATGTCCTAGTAAATTGACGCTGCTTTGCCTTTGCAGGAGCTTGTTCAGAACGCCGAGGATGCCGGCGCAGATACTGTCAAATTCCTGTATGACGTACGGCACCATGGGACCGAGACGCTGTACCTAGATTCTCTAGCACCTTACCAAGGTCCAGCTCTTTACTCCTTCAACAATGCCAAGTTCAAGAAAGCCGACTGGGATGGGATTCGGACACCTGCCCGCAGCAAGAAGAAGACGGATCGCCTGAAGGTTGGACGTTTCGGCATTGGATTCAATTCCGTGTACCACATAACAGGTGAGAACGATACCAATAGATACATAGATTAAAAAATGGAAGCACACAACATATAGACACGTTCCCATAATGACCTAGTTAATATTCTCAAAATATTTTACTTTGGTGATACCACCCCATCCCCTGCCTGTGCCGCAAATAAAGACCCTTAAAAGTCGTTTCGTTATAGATCAGAGTAGTTTAGCCCCTCCTGAGGGAAATGTCTTGATACTCTGGAGTTGTTTCCCGGCGCCTATTGGCTATTGAAATGTGCGGGGTTTTTTTAAATGGAAAGTGGTTTATCTTTGTAGGGTGAAGTAATTACTTGCTATTCTAAGATGAAACTAAATGAGTTTGAAAAGTCAGAGCATAATCAAAATAGTAGTAGTTGATAATAGTAGTTACTGGCGAGTTTGGTCCTTTCAGACAAAGCTGCTGAAAAAAGATGGTAACAGCAAAAAAATTGTCCCGAAATTCGAAAATTTGGCCGATCGATATTTCGTTCCGTTGGGGGGGGGGGGGGGTGGGTGGGTAATGTCACCTTTTTTTGGACACCCATTAGCACAATTCTCGTTTTCATTTTTAATTTAAAAAAATAAATAAAAATGAGGGGTGAGGAGGGGGGTTCCTCCAAAACATACACACAAAAAAAGAAATTGAGGGGGGGGGGGTATGCGCCTGGATTGTGTTATATACTTTTATATACTTTTTTAGCATTGCTAGCATTATTGTTTTATTACTTTTATACTTATTAATTATCACCCTTTCGATTACTTTTCAGATTTACCAAGCATCATGAGCGACCAAAAGCTGGCATTCATTGACCCATTAGAGGAACATTTTTTTGACAAGCGTGGTAGAGTCAAAACTGGATGGCAATTTGGTCTCGGATCCGACAGCGACATATTCTCGAAGAACGAAGACCAGTTTCAACCGTACCACAACATATTTCCCGGAGTAACAGGAGGGATTTCGACAGGATATTTCGACGGCACGTTGTTTAGATTTCCTCTGCGGCATGCCGCAAATAGTTTAAGTGACAAAATATACAGCGATGAAGGCACATTAAGCGAGCTCCTCCTGGCTTTTCGAGCCGATGCTGATGTTGCTATGCTGTTTTTGCGCTCTTTGAATAACATCGAGGTGTTAAAGAGGCCATCCGGTCTGCAAGAGCCATCACTAGTTGTACGAGTTCGAAGGGAACACGATCCAGAAACACATCCACCGGGAAAGGAATTTTCTTCACGTCTAGAAACTTACTGCTCTGATGTCATTGGGCGCCGAGGGCCAATCAAGTTGATTGATTGTGTGACATTCACTACCGAAACACCGGAGGCATCCAAGGAACAACGCTGGGTTGTTAGTCATCATATCGCGGGTGATATCATGTCTCGAGAGCTTTCCGATTTGGCCGAGAAGCAAAGTTATCTCCCGTGGGCAGCTGTTGCTATTCCCGTAAGTTCTTCAGAGCCAAGAAATGTAACAGGTGAAGCAGAGAATAACAACATTGGTAGAGTGTTCTGCTTTCTTCCCCTGCCACCTGGTGAGGAGAGTCGGACGGGTTTACCAGTTCATGTGCATGGATTCTTTGCTGTCAATAGCGATCGCCGCGGGATCAAGTGGCCCGGACCTGACCAAACGGACACTCCAGCACAATGGAACCAACTTCTTGTGAGAGAACTTATTCCCATTGTATATGTCGACGCGATCAAATACGCCATTAGTAGTCACACCTCCCAGGACAAAGTGACCACCGATTGCATCTATCGATCGTGGCCAGATCATGAAGAGGTTCGTGGAAACTGGGACATTCTCTTGGAACCATTCTACAATGCTCTCTTCCAGGAAACTGTCATACATAGCGACAACAATGGGTGGATGAACATCGCCGACGTCCACTTCAACGAATTGAATGTGGATGAAGATATGAAAAAGGCCATCCTCAAGTGTTTCAACATCAAAGGCATTGCATACGCAAGGGTTCCCAATGTTTGCAGACAGGCCATCAGGAAGTTCTACAAAGATCAGATATCCACTGTTTCTGCTTCCAGCCTTTGCCGTTGCCTCCGTGAAGATCCTGCGATTTTGACCAAGCTCAATGCTGATGAGAAGCTTCTCATCCTTGAGTTCATCTTGCGAGAAGACGCCAGACAGGATCTGGAAGGAGTATGTCTTCTTCCTCTCGATGACGGAAGCGTCCACTTCTTCTCGAGTTCTGATGAAAAGAAAGTGTACATACCAACTACCAAGTTCCACCGACAGCTTGTACCAGGAGGAAATCATCAATTCATCAAAACGGTACCAGAGGACAAGCCGCTTCATCAACTCCTGTCCAATATGGGTGTGTTTTGGTTTTCATTATCTTATCCTCTAACCGAATTACCTTGGGTAAAGATGAGAAATTCAGCAACATAGATTATGATTGAAAGTGGCCTCATTTGAGATAAACTTAGAGATTGTTAATTACAGCTGGAATGATTATATTAATTTCGTCACAATTTGATGTGGACATTTTTCCTTCGAATAGAAAGTATACAGCTAGGTATCTGAAAATCAGGTTTTAATCCTTAAAATGGAATGAGTTAGTCCACTGATATATGGGGGGGGGGGGCGAAGTGTCACCCACTTTCCTGTAGAAACTGCCGCAGGCACATTTCTTTTGATTTGTTTTCGTTCGATTTACTAGATTGTATCACAAAAGTACATTCATTGGTGCAAACTGGATAGATTAACTTTTAAAAATGGGCAAAATATTTGAGCGGATTGTGCATAGCCTGAATTCTTTAGTCGGGCATCGTCGAAACTTAATTCTTATATTTTCCTACTATTTAAAAGTGATGCCAAATACGACTCCTGGGAATGTTTTCATTACCTTTATTGACAGTTTATCGAATAAATTCAACAATAGAGGCATAGCAAATACAGAAACGATTAACTTTTGTGTAAATAAATTAACAATTGTAATTATTCTTTATTTCATGTGCAGATGGGCGTTATCAGCTAAAAGCATTAACCCTTGATGCAGTAGCTGAGCTCTTGAAGACCAGTATGAAAACTCGGATAGACGATCAAGGGACCTGGGTACAAGACACAGACGGGCCTTCTCTAAATACATGGCTTGAAAAGGTCTGGTCAATGCTGTACAGAGAGAGTTCAAGTAAGTTACTTCTCTTTGAAGGTATCCATCTTGTACCGTTGTTTGAGGCCGACGGTGAGGGTAGAAGATTACTACCACTGTGCCCAAAGTCGGGAATTATCCAGAGAAGTCACCAAAGTCTCACATTGACAAATGATCTGGCAAACATTCTACAACAGATTGGAGTGACAGTCACAAACTGTCCTGATTATGTTCTCCGCCATCCAGCTATCATGCGTGACGAATATATCAAGATGCCAACATTAGAAGGGGTAGTTAAATGCCTTCTGCTTTCAGATGTTGAACTACTGGTCCAGATATTCCATTCCTTCTCCACCATTGATAGAGATGTTCTCGTAGAATATCTTGCACAGGCAAAACTCTCCCATGATGGTAAGAAACTTCTAAGTTGCCTACCACTATTTGAAAGAGTCGATGGAACCGGAAATTCAAACAAACCTTTGGTCAGTATTGAACAATGCGAAGGGTACATCGAATGTTGCCAAGACGATATTCCTGCTCCATTGAAGCTCAAGGGGCTCTTGATCAATGGAAGAACAAAATCTAAATGTCTGCTACAGAAGTTAGAAGTCTGTCTATTATCAAAATATCAGGTGATAATGAATGTCTTGGAAGAAGTTCATGAAGGGCAGTTGTACTCCAAGCAAGAAAAACAGCACGTCTTGCAGTGGATAATGGAGCACTGGGAAGATATCAAAGCCAACTGCAAGTCCAGCGTAGACATTCTGCGTCATATGAAATTCATCCCCAACAAGGCTAATTCTTTATTGTCTCCCTGTGAACTCCTTGATCCAAGGGATCCATTGCTTGACGAACTGTTTTCCTCTCAAGGAGTATTTCCAGGCGCACCATTTGATTCACCGCAGGTCATAGAAGCTTTCCAACAGCTTGGCATGCGTGGACGAAGTGAAGTTACTTCATCCGAGTTGATTACATGTGTTGAGATGGTTGCTGAATCTCAAAGCCCAGAAAAGGCTCGAACGCTACTAGAGCTCCTCACAAGTAACCAAAGCCTTCTCGAAAAAACTGTCATTGATCATATGAAACAGAAGCAATGCATTCCTTGCAGGCAGTCTCCTCCAGAGTATTACCCCTTAGCTATCGAGTGGTATGGTGAACGTTCTACGAGACTGTCAACTCCCCACGAAATTATGAGGGAAAATAAGCTAGCTGTACTGATATGTGGAGCCTCAAAATGCTTTACTTCCCAGGAGGACGAGAGTCGTTTCTCTACAGTCTACACAAAGATTGGAATGAATATCCCATCTCCAATACTTTCGGATGTCATGACACAGTTCGAACACTGTGCCAGGTATGCAGAAGACAGAACTGGGGAAGATGTTACTGATATAGTACCAATGCTTAAGGAGATCTATTCATTTCTAATGGAAGCGTGGCGCCAGGACAAAAACACCAAGAACCTCATCCTCAATCGAGCTAAAGTTTGTATCTGGAATGGAAGTGGCTTTTCAGAACCAAGCAAAATGTGTGCGGTAAAACTTCCATTTCATCTAGCTCCTTACATGGCATCTATTCCACAATCTACTATTGCATTTGCAGACTTGTTTGAAGCGCTCGGAGTTGAAAAAAACATGGCGGCAAATTCCAATGCTCTGGTTGACATACTGCATGAGATCAAGAAGAGATGTGACGATTCAAAAACTGATGTAGCCTTCCAACAAGGACAGCGCCAACTTGTACTGCAGATCCTTCACCATCTACATGCCACAGGAGAGCTCTCAGAAGAAGCTCGGGCACGCTTACTCGTTCCATCGCAAAGAGGAGAATGTCATCTCATTCCAGTTGATGAGAGCGCATACGTGGACAGAGAGTGGTTGAGACAAAGCACTGACAATGAGGAGATGGATGACGGAGAAGATTTTACTTTGATTCATTTAGATATCTCAATGGACCTTGCAATATTCCTCCATGTACGACCTGTCAGTCGACTTCTTCTAGATACAGAAGAATTGCAGGGTTTCACACCAGCTGGGCAGCATGAACCCCTGACTATGCGCTTGTGGAATATTCTCAAGAACAACTATGTGGACACCGCCATCATTAGTGAAATGATACAGAATGCGGAAGATGCAGGAGCTCAGGAAGTTCGCTTTCTCATTGACATGAGAAGAAACGAGAAAGAAACCAAGAGATTGTTCGATCCGGGAATGAAGTCTTGTCAGGGACCAGCTCTTTGGGTATACAACAATGCCGTATTCACAGACCAAGACTTTGAAAACATTCTCCGTCTTGGAGGGCGTACCAAGGAAAAGAACGCTGAAAAGATTGGGAAGTTTGGGACCGGTTTCAACTCGGTGTACCGCCTAACTGATGTTCCAAGTTTGGTTAGTAGGAACTACATGCAGTGTTTCGACCCTCATACCACACACCTTGGAAACGTTCTCCGGGACAAGAGTCAACCTGGTGTACGTCTCAGATTGAATAGCACCAAAGCACTCCGGAGATTCCCAGATCAGTTCAAGCCATTCAAGGGAGTGTTTGGGCTCGATTTCAGTGGAGGAAATGAGCCATTCAACTACAACGGAACACTCTTTAGACTGCCTCTCCGTTCTAAAGAAGCTGCACAGAAAAGCCAAATATGCAAGGAGAGCTACGATGGGGAGAAACTGATCAACCTGATGCAGAAAATGTGGGAATCATCACAAAACCTCCTGGTGTTCACCAAACAGGTAAAGAAGGTTTCCCTGTTCTACCTGTCTGAGAATTCTAGCGATCCTACCAGTGCTGAGGAGTTACTCACCATACAGAAGACCATACACTCTCCTAGGGTGAAGGATGACGATACCGTTGTGTCATCTGAATCGTTCCGCTGCACAATGACTGCAAAGGGAAATGAAGTGATGTCACAGAAACAAGAAGTAAGTGGAGACCTGGATATAGTCAAAGTGATATGCAAGACTTCAGAACAGGCAGCATCTCTAGCAAAATCTCCAGATGGCCGGGAGTGTGGACTTTCACCAGAAGGTGCGGTTGCCTTTCCGTTTCATAGACTACCAATGTCTACATTTGAGAAGAAGATCTATTGCTTCCTTCCCCTCTCAATTAACAGCATGCTCCCGGTACATATCAACGGATCTTTTGCTGTAAAAGAGGATCGGCGGAGTCTTCACATGCCAGTCCCCTATGGAAAGTTGATATCTGAGAAATGGAATCACATACTTCTGGCAGATGTGATATGCAGAGCGTACGTTTCACTCTTGTCTGACAGTGAGTTTATTCAACAAGTGAAGGACACATACGGCTCGGATATGTCTCCTGAGGAGTTGTGGCCAGATATCGATGACGTACCAAATAATTCAGAATGTTCAGCACTGTTTGATGCTTTCTACAAGGCAATGGTACATGGGTTGGATGGCCGTGAACCATCATTGTTCTGGAACGATGGCAAATTGCATCAGTTCACGAATGTTGTGTTCCTTAGTGAAGAAGTTCAAAAGGAGACATCTGTCAGTGATGTGGTAACAACGGTACTACGCGATCATCTCCTCTCAATGGAAGTGATGTCATTGACCGAGAAAACTTGGAGAGCCCTAAGAAGAGTACAGCTGATAAATGAAGTTCTCAAGAAAACTTATGATTTCAACAGGTTCTTCAATGAAATCTTTCTACCACACATCAGTCAGATGCCGGACAACATCAGAAATCAACTGGTTTTGTTTGCACTCAATAACAGTGAAGACACACTACAACAGAAACTAAAAGATGTAGAATGCATACCAGTAGAGGGAGGGTCTGAACTGCGGAAACCTTGTGATCTAGTACACCCGAAAGGCAAAGCTGCACCTTTGTACTCGGAGTCTGACAAGGTTTTCCCTCTGAGAGAAAAATTCAATGGCACCAACACATTGGCGTCACTAACTAAGCTAGGAATGGTGAAAGACTATCTTCATGAAGATATTTTCGTCGAGCGATGCGAGACTGTTCACATTCTGCATTCAAGCTGTATGGAAGTTGCTCAAACGAGATGCCATGCTATACTGAAGTATCTGTCGGAGATGTTGAGGAGTGATTGGAATAGGAAGAAAAACCTCAAAGAACGGCTGGCCAGTATACCATTCTTGCCTATCTTGTGTGAGGGAAACAGAGATCCAGCTCTACCATGGGTGGAAACAGACTGTGCTTATGCATCTGCTAACGATGTGTACTCTCATTCTAAAACATATTTGGTAAGCAGCACGTCAAACGTTGTGGATAAATCAAAAAAGTGTCGGCTTCCCTACATAGTCGAGCAATCTCTTGGTCTTGCAGATAAATACCCCTCCGTCCAAGATGTACTCAGGCAGTTCTCGAACTTTCGTAGTCACTACGAATTGAATAATGGCTCCATTTTTGATCATCGATTACAAATGATATGCGAGGCGGTCTATGAGCGTGTTGAAATTGCTTTTAAAGACAATAGTCCAGACATCTTCAACGTAGATCTTCAGAATCAATTATTCTTCCTTGTAGATCGCAAGTTTGTAGTGGCCTCTATGGTTGCCTATGGAGGTAGAGATCTTCCACCGTATCTGTATAAAGCTCCCCAGTTCCTGAAACTATATCCCATTCTTCTGGAACGTGCAGCATTGAAGAGGGAATTTGATGCCGCAGACTATCAAGGTGTTCTTCAATCTATATACGAGGATAGCAGTGGGAAACCTCTAGATGATGGGGTCTTGGAGGTTGCTATCCTAGCTGCCGATCGATTTGCTAGTTTCCTCAAAGATGATGATGATGAGAGACGGTCTCCCGATGCATTTCTCCCAGATGAGCACAAGTGCATGAGGCCTGTATCAGATCTCTGCTACAGTGACGTTGACTGGTTTGAATACGACGAAGTCAAACTCAATAAGTGTCACTTGAAAATCAGTTTCATGCTTGCAAAAAAGCTTAAAGTGAAGGATGTTCGACAACAGATGCTCCGGTCATACGATATGGGTTTCCCAGGGGAAGAGTTTGGCCAATATGAGAAACTAACAACCCGTATCGAGCGGATTCTTGAATCATACCCGTCTGATGAAACAATTCTGAAAGAACTTCTTCAAAATGCAGACGATGCTGGAGCAACTCAAATCCACTTTGTCTACGATCCTCGCTCACATAATGGAAAGAAACTTCTGGGAGATGGCATGAAAGCTTTGCAGGGTCCAGCTCTTTGTGTCTTCAACAACAAGTCTTTTACAGATGAAGATATTCGTGGGATACAGAATCTTGGAGAAGGTAGCAAAGCTGATGATATGGGAAAGATAGGCCGTTATGGGGTCGGTTTCAATGCGGTGTATCAACTTACGGATTGCCCAAGTTTCATCTCCAAAGGTGAACGATTATGCATGTTTGACCCTCTGCTGAAGTATATTCCTGGCGCAACATCGACTAAGCCGGGCCGTCAGATAAGAGTTAATGACAGTGTCCGTTCTTCGTATCCAGATACCTTTCAATGTTACTTGGAAGACATTCTTGCAGATGGAGAGCAGGACTATACTGTTTTTCGTTTTCCATTAAGGGAGGAAGCTTCAACACTTAGCAAAAACGTATGGCGAGCTGAACAGATTCGGAAGCTACTACAAGACTTTGAGGATGCTGCATTCGAGAGTCTTTTGTTTCTGAAAAACATCACTAAAATCAGCATCTCAGAGGTAACAAGCTCAGGAGCGATTGGCTCTACTCATGCTATCACAGCAGAGATAACTGAAGTGGAAGGTGAAAAGAAAATGGATTTCTTGCGCAAAGTTCAAGATATCAGTAGCGCAGAACAGGATGGCTCCTGGCAACCAGAACCAGCAGGAGTCATATACCAGATGAAATTGAAAGGGACAGGAAGAGATGAGGATTGGGTGATATGTCAGCAAGTAGGCAGTGCAGACACAGCTGAAGTAAACATAATGCGAAAATACAAACTACTTCCAGTGGGGGCTGTTGCTGCCTGTCTGACAGATAAAAGAGTGGGACTCAAAGGAAGGGCCTTCTGCTTCTTACCCCTTCCAATTGCAACGGGACTTCCTGTTCACGTGCACGGACACTTCGCCTTAGACTATGAGAGTAGAAGACACTTGTGGGAATGCAGCAAACTAGATGAACAAACAAAGTGGAACTTTCACGTCACCCAGAAAGTTATTGCACCGGCTTATGTGAAGTTGTTGTTGTGGATACAGGAATTCTTTGTCAGGAAATATAAATGGTCAGGATCACTGTCATGTGAACAGAAAGCTTACACTTTGAAACTCCTTCAGAAATACCACACCTTCTTTCCTAACAACAGCTACAAAGGGCCGTACTGGAAAGCGCTTGAAGCCACCGTATACGAAATTGTTGCCTCGAAAGCCCTGATGCTATTTCCTTCTCTATACAGAAAAGATGATGGCAACAGCGACTTTTTCCTAACATGGAAGACCCCTGTCGTGCATATGCAGTCTCCAGACGAATCAAAGGTGGGATATTTCAACACACTGCCAAACCACATGAGTGACAACTTCACATTACTTAGCTACTTGAAGGCTGAGAATCAAGAAAATGTGAAAAAACTAAAGGAGACACTGATTGAAATCACATTTCCATTACTAGAGTCTCCGACATGGGTAATGGACAGTCTCCGTGAGGCATGCAAGCATCTCAACCAGGAAACCGTGAACAATGAATCAGTAAACTATGAAGTTCTTGAAGTTTCACCTTCAAATGTGGTGTCTTTCCTTCGCGGAGACAATCCCCTTCAGAGGCAATTACCAATGATACTTTCAAAATCAAGGATCAACGACCAAGAGAGACTGAAGGGACTCATAAGTTACTGCAAGAAGGGAACAAAACCTACCTTCAAAGAAAGTCTTCGTGGACTACCATTGCTTTTCACACAGGATGGGAACTTGCGGAGGTTTTCACGTGATGAGCGAGTTTTTGCATCAGAATTCTGCAATCTTTTCATGCCTCAGAGTCATAGGTTTTTACATATCGACTTTCTAGACACTCTACCACGAAATGCCGATGTCATTTGTGAGCTTGATGTGAGAGCAGTATCTGCGCTTCTTGATGATTGCACCCCTTATCTAGAGTGTGCTTCAGATGAAATAATAAAGCTTCAGAACCACCTTTCATCTGAATGGTTTGAACGTTTGTGGAGTCTTCTTGAATCCTTCTGCACAGAGACGAAAAGGTTGACTGAGGTTGCTCGCGATATCAGAGGTGAACTTGGCCGTTGGGCGATATTACCTGTCACAGAAGCAAAAATGTGTCGGCAGGAAATTAAGCTAGTGGCACCTATCAGTTTATCCTCTACAATAATAGTCCAACCAACCGAGACGGAAAAGAGATATTGGCCAATATACTCCGCACTTGAATCACTGAACGTCTACAAGGTTGAAAAATCCATTCTTCGCGAAGACAATTTTAGGTTAATACATCATCTCGTCACACACAAGGGCGATAGCACGGGGGTTTTGGATGCTTTGATGTACTGGGTTGATAGAGACTTCAGGAGATTCAGAAACCTCAAAGCTCATCAACATGAAGAAATCCTGAGATTCTTCAGTAACTGTGAGAGTCAAGCTGATCTCAAGAGGTTGAAGAACCTGCCTTGCTTCAAATCGATTGCAGGTGACTATGTCAGTATCAGAGAATTCGACACAGTTCTTGTCCTCCCAAGTAAGATTCCAAAAAAGGAACAAGATAAATGGGTCAGTACCACTTGTGCTATATTCCTACAGTACAACAAAGCGCTTAAATCTCTATACAAGAAGCTAGGATTGACGGATACAACAGAGATTGACGTGTATGTACAGTACATTCTGCCGATCTTTGACCAACTCAGCGAGGACAGCCGTCTTGAACATCTTGTGCGGATCAAACAACTACTACAAGAGCTACCTATTCATAACACAGAGAGGTCCTTTAGTGAAACTAGGAAGGAAGCTATTCGGAGATTAAGATTACGTCACCTGCGTTTCATAACCGGTGAAAATGGGGAATTGCTGAAGGCTGAGGACTTCTATGACCCACATGTCGAGCTATTTTATCGAATGTTGAACAAGGTCCAGTCTCCACCAAAGCGCGTCATAGATTGTTTAGGCCTTGCTTTCCTTCGAGAAATAGGACTACAAGTTGTCATTACTGGAGAATTATTCCTCTCCTTTGCCCAGCAGGTGCAGGGATCACACTCTGACCTCGAAGAGATGAAACAGAAGTCACGTGCCCTTGTATCTGAATTGAGAAGGAGATGTGATCTTCACAGAGACTCTTCTTTCCTACAGCGAGTCGGTATGGTTGACTTTCTCGTTAGTGATGGGATCAGCCAAGAGATGAAATCTATTCATCCACCCTTCATGAAGAAAGGAACTCTCATGAGGTATTCTGGATCAAGTTCTTTCGAACACATACGACTGTTATGGTCCACCAACAGCGTCCTGCCAAAATATACGACTTCTGGGAAATGCTTCTCTTGTGGAATACCTTTCGATGAGAAAATGGGCGTCGCACAGAAACCTAAATGTATGAGTGTTATCCAGCATTTGCGGAATATATGTAACAGACTCCAACAGAAGAATGACAAGAAGGTATCTTTCCCTGAATATCTAGCTAGTGTACTACAGGAACTATTGACATTCGTTTCCTCCAAGTGCGCAGGACAAAACTGCTCTCAGGAAGACCCCTGTGAAAGGTGCTGTATCATCAGAGATGAGTTGCGAAACGTTCCTATCGTCTTTTTGGAGCTCGAGGATGAGCATCGCTTTGTCAAAGCAGATCAGATTTCACGTACAATGGAAGGAAATCTAGAGCCTTTTCTCTACCAGCTGCCAGACAAGTGGGTTCCTTTCTTCAAGGTATTTCGAATTCTTGGCGGAACAGTGAAACCTTCCATACGCCAATATGCTTTTGTTCTTGAAAGCCTCTACGAAAGGGGACAGAGTGCATGGTCAAACCCGAATGTAGTAAACATGGTAGACAGGGCCACGTGTGGCCTTTATGAAGAGTTAATGAAGACCAATCCTGCACAGATAGCTGCTGCTTTTGTTCCCAGACACTCACTGTATCTACCTTCATGTCAGCAAAGCTTGGAACGATCAGATCGCCTTCTAGTGAATGATGTCGAACACTATACAAACCGACTTCTTAGATCTAATCTCCCACTCGTCAAGGTCTTTCAAAGTCACGAACGAATCGCGCGAGAAGCTATCTCCTTGCTTCCTGAAAGTATGAAACCGAAAGCAGTAAGCACAGAGGTGAAAGAAATGTTGAGCAAGACTGGTCACGATTTGCAAAAGTGTTTCTTGACTGGAAACGATCCATGTGAGTTTGAAAGAAGACTTCAAATCCTGCAGTCTAAGGAGTTTCTTAGTGCGCTTTGCGCCATCATGAGGCACAACAGGCGGGAAGAAGTTGCCGAGGAGACCAGGAAACAGTTTAGAGATCGCCTAACTGGACTCAAGATTACATGTATGCAGCAGTTACATTCAATCCTGCAAATCAATGGTCAAGACATAGAAGGTAGTGAAACCGAAGTACCTTCCTTCATCAACAGTGGTAATGAGCTGTTTGTTCAGCATAGTGAAGGAAAACAGTTAATGGAAACACTATTAAGTGTTGCAATCCATGTCAACCAAGTCCTTGGTAATGTGTTTGAGGATAGATATAATATGGCTATCCTGCTATCTCAAGAATCTCCAGCTACTATCCCGAAAGCACTAGCGAAGTTCGGCATTGCCGCAGAAAAAATGGAAGATGACACAAGTTTCATGTTGCCTAAACCTGGAAGTACTATTCCAGAACAACTCTACCACCTCATAGAACAGAACCCGTGGACGTCTTTCAGCACAGGCGATTATGTAGGGTACGCACAAACCGATGAAGACGGTGACTACTACATATACGCAGTAGTGATCAAGAGGATACGCAACGAGTCACTCAAGTCAGTTTATCTCATCGACATTGGAAAGGACAGTCCCATAGAGGCCAACGTGTTGGACATGCACAAGATTCACATCCCGAAGTCCACATCAGGTATGGAGCTTGTTCCATCTGATAAAGTAAACTCAGATGATGGTGGACCGTGTCTTTCTGGTCATCGGGAATCATCTCTTCCGACTGATGTTGAAGAAGCAAAACGACAGGTGACCGCAGAATTGGAGGAGATCTTGCAGCTTCCAGAGGAGCAGAAAAGGAAGGCTCTCCGCCGATTGATGCTAAAATGGCATCCAGACAAGCATCCAGAAGGTCCGAAGGAACTGATTGACGAAGCATTCAAACATCTCCAGAGTGAACTTCAAAGACTAGAAAAGGGTCTTTCAAAAACAAGTTCATCGTATGACGACCTTTTCAAGTCAGCTGAGCAGAGAGCAAAGGAAGACCGACGACGGTATACTCACTTCGGAGGATTTGCATCAGGATTTGGGGCAGGAGCTGGTTCTGGTTTTGGAGGAGGAAGGGGTAGAGGAGGTTCTGGATCAGGTTACTGGAAGAGCTTTTTCACTGAGGCTTCGAGATCACCAGATATCCGCAATGCACGCCGTTGGCTACGCCAGGGACAAGAAGATCTCCGTGCTGCCCAACACGATCTAAACCCACAAGATGAGCCTTCACTAGAGTGGGTGGCGTACAAGTGCCACCAGAGTGTAGAAAAGGCCCTGAAAGCTGCTCAACTTGCCATCAGAGGATGTCACAGTAGTACCCATAGCATTGATGGTCTAGCCCGTGACGTGAGTGAACACTTAAACTCATCAGAACTTCGCCAGAACGTGTGCCAGCTCAGCTCTCTTGTGGATGATCAACGGGCTCGGTACCCGGATAGATGCGCCTCCTCACAGATTCCTCACGAGGTCTTTAGAGACCAATCCGAAGGTGAGGAAATGATCCAGCTCGCCCGTAAAATTCTTGCAGTGGTTCAAACATCATTGGTTCCGTCCAGATCATGAACACTAGGTTCAAAGTATACGTATCTAGGTATACACAACTATCATTTTCGTTTTCACTGCTTTCACATAAACGACGTACCTGCATTGTGGAATCGAAGCAAGACGTGAGTGACCATATTCTTCTAGTGACTCTTGCGAGAAGATTTGTACTTATGAAAGCGGTAACAGTATTTGTAATCGCGCTAAATAAACCAGTTTGTAGTTAGCCCATGATATACCCGACCCCCAATATCCACAGATCTTTTACACATGGGGCTCTCCCACTTTGAACTTTAGAATTATCCTTGCCAAAGTCATGGATGTACATCTCTCAGCCCTCTTGAGAAGGATGCTTCCACCTATGTTCCTTAGAACTGTCGGTGCATACATTAATAATGATGACATAAATTTCATAAGCATGTATCCAATATTCGTCTGATCTCTATCTGCACATGCGCAGAATCTATCTATGTAATGGCTTATTAATATCACTTTTGACTAAAAATCAATCGAATAATAATAAATTCGGTAGATTTATGAATTGACTACTGATGCCAACAGGCCCTTTTCTTCCCCTCACACTGGTCGATATTATATTTCTTTAACTTATGAATCATTCGAACGAAGTACTTTCAATCATGTGCATTGACGTTTGATTTAAAGTTTGAAATAAATAGGACCAATAATAAGAAAGTAAAGAATGTTTGAAATATGAGATCACTAAGTCTATGCTGATCTCAAATAAACTGCTCGGTGATAATTGTGATTGTGACCTAGTTGCGGATAACTCCTAATTGCCTTTTCCCTTGGGGCACTACTCAAAATATATTATGGATAGCAACTTATCAAGAATAGAGCCATCTGAGCCATACCTTTTTGAAAAGGTGAAATTTTAGTCATTTTGTTTGTTGGAAGTACAAATGGGAAGGTTATCCCACACTACACCACAGAGACACTACTGATAGTCTGATACCTGCTAGATGTTTTAATCGACGCAGCGGATGCGTATTATAATGTTATAAAAATAAGCGTTAAATGTGTAAATAGTCTCTTTATATAAATTGATTAGTTTGAATTTTGGATATCCTATTTCTGTCACCCGTACAGAATCGACTTGTTGCAAAAGATAAAAATACTATTTCCCTTTGAAGAAAAAATTAGTTTTTACTTTTGTCAGATATACTGATATGTACCATATATTATTAAGATTATGTGTAATATCAGTACTACCGTATATATTAGGCCCTCACTGAGTAAATTCAATGATAGCTATTCATTTTAAATGTCCATCTTTTACTGTTGAAATGGCAATTTTGGGTATATCTTGCTTTGAATTGTGATACAATGAATACATTAAATAATAGCTATTCAGTGTAGATGTCTTCAACTGTGTTTGTAGCATTAAACAATTTTTTAAACTCAATTAGTCATCATTAAACTGATAGATGTGCAGTAATATATTTTGCCAAAATTGTTATTAAGTGCACACCCTTTCTGTGATATAAATTTTCTTTGTTTTTGCACTACTGTAGAAGAAGAGTTATAATTTACAGATATTTGTATATATCGTAATCTTTGTGAATATATGTTTTATAATGTTAAAAGCAACTAAAGAACATACTAATATATTGTTGTTATGAAGACCATAATTGATGTACTATATTCTCACTGACCTATTCACATACATAAGTTACATTGATATATTATGATATTGTAATGATGAATGACTTTTTAATTTAAGAATCATATGATGGAGGATTTTATAAATATAAATAGTTTTCTACTTTTGTACATAATCAATAGTCTGCGAGACTCTGGAATATTATATATATGTTCTTATTGCGTCAAAACATTCTATCAACATAATATAATGAACCCATTGGCGCCACAATACAATGTATTGATTTAAATATAGTATCTTCCAGATTTCATATCATACATATATTACATACTATTTTGTACACATGTAAATACTGTCACTAATGTAATATTATTGATATGACATTGTTTGTTGACACAGATCCTTTCATCTACAGAGAGCACATTGTGCATCTTTATAAAGAATACTTTTGCATTATTCATTAAACACTTAAAGGTTGAACTATTTCAACATAACCACATTGACAAAAATATTAACTGTAAATAGTCTACCTGTAATATACACCCGTTACATTGTAAGAATTTGAGCTGAATTGCGAAAAAAGGGTCGTTTGTTTCCCTTCACTCATGCGAAAGTTTTACCATGGCGATTCGCACTTACGGAACTTACCACATCATGTTAGTAATCTGGATGAGTTTAGACAAGATAAAGGGATGTACTATATTCTCCTGAATTATATCTGTTACATGAACTTCATGTTTAACTTTTAACTCATTTAAATAATATTGAATAATATTTGTAAGACTTAGGGATGTTGTTGTTTTTTCTTCAAAATATACCGACAAAGACATTGTATCAACGCGTTGATAATGATGCATTTTAGAAGGTGAATTCATATATATATATATATATATACACGTATATATATCGCACGTTTGTACAGAAGTGTAGAAATAACATTGCTTGCTGCCACTCTTTTAACTTGGAAGTATTTACATTGTTTGGATTGCACGGTGAAAAGTTAATTTATCAATGAACTACTAAATGAAAATCAACTACTGAATTATAATTATGTATTTAGAAGGTGAATTCATATATATATATATATATATATATGTATGTATCGTATGCTTGTACAGAAGTTGAATATCAACTGCAGAAATAACATTGTTTGCTGACACTTTTTTTACTTGAAGTATTTACATTATTTTGATTGCACAAAGAAAAGTGAATATAACATTCAGCTACTGAATTATGGATGTATTTAAGAAGGTGAATTCATATATATATATATCGCACGTTTGTACAGAAATTGAATCTCAACTGCATAAATAACATTGTTTGCTGACACTTTTTGAACTTGAAGTATTTACAGTAATTTAATTGCACGTAGGAAAGAGAATATACCAATCAGCTACTGATTTCATTCTGTATATTTCGCAAACATCTATACGCATACACTGTTGCTTTAACAGTACTGAGAGGAATAAATTGATTGTAAATAATGTGTCTTTAGCTCATAGTTAGGATGTACAGAACATTTTGTGATATTACAACTAAATTATATACAAAGTACAATGTATATAGTTATGCACACGGAACTATAATGTAATGTTATTGAATTTCACTGAATTTGTTCAACACGAGATTCAAAAGCAGCATTCTATATATTCATTCACACCAGTGTTTTCTTGTTAATACAAAAAGAGCATTTTCCCATGAACTTGTGCTCAAGTTAATGACCGAAATGATGTGTCGTTCATGAAATTGGCACATTCCATTTTATCTCAAATAATGTATTTCATGATTTTGTAGAATCTTGAGTGACTCTTTTGGTAATTTTACTGACAATATGATATCGCAGTTAGTATTTTTATACAGAGCATACCACTCCTGTGAGCTATTATGGGGTGTATGTTTTCTTCATTATCTTAATGTTTATGTATATATTGATTATGATTTACATTACATGATGTAGTGTAGCCTTTAAGAATTGAAGGGAAACGATAATTTCTCTACTGATTATGTTAAAATATTGGTTTGTAATGAGCATACGTGCATGGAGCCCCGATCTAAAAGAAATTGCAATTTGGTTCCGTTTCGAACAGAATAACCTATGATCTTCAATAGTTTCCGAAGACTCCTTTGTTTTCCACGTACACTTGTATTATATAGGACACTTATGATTGTCAAGAAATTGTATGAATTCTGTTACAAATATGATTTAACTGTTAGGAAGATCGTTATTCATAGTTTGTATTTGTGCATTTGTGTATATACTTGATTTTATATCCTGTATGTGCAGATTAGCAAGTCAAAGAAATAGGAAAAAGCAAAATAAACAATACAATGTCGTTTTGATATTTGCACGATTGTGTATAAAATATTGTACAATTAATTTGAGAATGTTTTTTCTTTTCGTTTTTCACTTTATTTACCACGTCAAGAAAGTCACTTAACCTGTTGTTCAGTTGGATCAAATCTTAGAGTTAAAAGTTCAAGGTCTAGTTTGAGTTAGTACAGAAGATGAGTGCTATCTTTTAAGAAATCACAATAATTATTTTGTACATAGCCTACTGAAAATGCTTTTAGAGACTTTTGAGAATATTTATGTCGAACCTCTTCGAAGAAGAACCCCTTATTTTATGGTTTTGTATGCCTTTATGTATGGAATTTTAAATTTTTGTTTTTGTTATTGTTGTCACACTGACATGTTCACCTGTATCGTCTACTAATGAGTATGTATATATTATGATGGAGAATTCTTTGTGATATTTTGAAGATTCCTTTGTTTTCTTGACTGTCGCTACACTGATCAATCTAATTACCTGGAGAATATACTATAATTCTCAATTTTCCATTCATGCACTAGTTGTTACCCTTGCATACATGTTTCCAGATTTTCATACAAAACATAGTTTCATATTTGAAACGACCGCGGACGTTTGCTTTTTACTTGTAGAAATGTTTATTAAATATAGTATGTCAATGATGAAAACAATTATATCATTCCAACAGAAACTGTTCTAGTTGTTTTAAAACAAATCTATGAGTGACAGTTTGTAACAAGGTTACGTTGTAGTTTGTTGTAATAATTATGTTACAAGACTTGTAAATAATGGGAGTTTCACATCATATTCATTTCATTCATCTGACACCAATGCTTCACGTACAATATGTGTCAAATATCGCCATACTGAGCAACAAAAAGATTGTGAAGTAACTGTCATCTTATTCTGGAGTTCAGATATTTTTGATGTATATTTTGTACGAGTATGGAAATATTGAGACTTATAAGCCTAGTCGAAATTTGTGATGAAAAAGACGAATTTTTACGAGTTTTGTTTGTTTATTTTCGATGTTAAAAATTAAAATGGAAAGAAAATGTTACGTATATATACATGTAATACTATTTCGATGTTTGTATCCAAGAATTGTGCAACCTCACATTTTTGAGAGTGATTTTGTATATTGTGTTATAAATAGTTTTGTATATAGTTTTCTATAGAGTTTGTTCTCCGTCTCAAGTATGTATAATGCTATCCAGTCTGGAATTTTTCACACATACGTTTTCTTGAGTATCATGTTTATGTATTACAGCTAATAAGCGACTTCGGAGATACTATCTGCTACGTGGTTTTGTAGAGTTTCTTGCAATTAAATATGATAAGTAATCACGGTAATGCTCTTTTAAGGACGTGCGAGAGAAATTATTACGAACGATCATTCTCGTGATGATAACATGATCATGTATGAATTAATTAGGAGGGCAGTGTACATTCTACATTTTGTGACGGCAAGGATCTGTCATTTTTGTACTATTTTTCTTAGTTCATAAGTGATACTCTGATAATGAAAGAAATATAGTGTTATGTTACAAATTTAAATCAAAGAAAACTTTAGTGACTTTTAAAATGTTAATTGCCTACCATACGGTATTTTGTCTTTCTTTTTCTTTCAAAAAGAAACTGTGTTTTTATTTTTAGAGCAATTATGTTGTCCTCTTTATAAATTCTATCAGTCGGTTTACATGTTTCCTTCATATTGAACTAAAATTTTCATACATAATGTCAAAGTAGAAATTAACTGCTTTTAAACCTGCAGTCATAGGTCAACGTTGAGTGTCGTTTTGAAACCAATTTTGATGAATAAAAGTTTGCTAAATGATAAAGTGCTGCTGGTGACATTGTACACTTATGGTCGGTCTTCTATGTTTGCGAAACGATGAGGGACATATAGTTATGCTGAGAGAGAGAGAGAGAGAGAGAGGGGGATGAATAGAGAGAGGGGCAAGGGGAGGAGAGAAAAGAAAAAGAGAGAACGAGAGCGACAGAGATGGGATGGGGATATCGGAGGGAAGAGAGAGAGAGAGAGATTATAAGAAGTAGGCCTACGCTGTCGTCCATAAAGCGACTATTAGAGCAAGTTTTTCTTTATTTCCCCGCATTTAGAGTTTATATAATTAAGTTTCTTATCAAATGTTCATTTTAGTCGTTGATGATTAGAGTGTGCTAAAAGCCCCACCACTATTGTTTTTCCTCTTAATAAGATGTAATTGTTCACAATGCGACCTCTTTCTCGCAAATGAATATTCAGACCATCACACCCTACTGCAAAGAATGATGCTGAAGTAGTATCTTGGACTATGTAAAGAGAGAAAAAAGTGTTGAAATAATCCCTCATAATTTAATCACAACGTAGGAATATATTCCAATGTCTAAAAGTTGTATATTTCCGCTTATAGGTTTCTCATTGCAGGTGCCCCCTTTTCCAGAAAGTGCCCTATTTTGTTGGTGCACCCCCCCCCCCCCCCCCCCCCAATTTTTGGATGACGCTCCGCCGCACAGTGGGCCAGGGAGGAACCAAAGTGCGCCAAAACTCATTTTGGGGGATTTATTTTGTATAAACCCAGAGGAAATGTTTGGATTTCCAGGGATTTCCGCTTAAATTTGATTACTAACATTTTCTCTGATGTCTAAGCTTTAAGTTGATACCAGATTTGGCTGCCCAATTCTGCCCGTTATTATGTTAGAGCCGTTTTCCTTGCAACATTGCCCCGAAAAATGTGTTTATTTTGGTCCGCGGTGTCAGAACAAGTGTCACGCGCCCCCACGTACCGCAAATCCTTCATGATTCAGCCGCGGACCCCAAAAACAACACGTTTCTCGGGGCAATGTGGCAGGGGGAAATCGGCTCTAACATAACAACGGGCAAGATCGGGCAGCCAAATTTGGTATCACCTAACGCTTATGCATCAGAGAAAATGGTGGTATTAAATTTTAAGCAGAACTCTGCGGAAATCTAAACATTTCCTCTGGATTTATAAAAAAACATGGATAATTAGTCAAATTTTTCAGTGAATTACCCTATAATACATCTTGAAGATTGTGTTTCTATCAATTTTAACCTAATCATGCAACGAAATGAACTATCAGGAATATGTGAGAGCAATTTCATATCAATAACTTAAAAGCTTCATGTTAAATTGAAAGATTTATAAAATAAGTCACTTTTGCACTAAAGCTGTGAATATGTAGGATTTTGCTGTTTGAAGGAGTAAATTTATACCCTTATTGTGCATACCGGAATTAAACATTTTCTGAGGTAATCCTAAATGTATTACCTATCAACTGGGCAAAAAAAAAATTGAAAAACATAAATCACCAAAAATAAGTTTTGGCGCACTTTGGTTCCTCCCTGGCCCACTGTGCGCCGACCCTGGCCCGGGGTGTATAAAACAAATAACTATGCTCAGATAGTTTGCAGTACGTAGCTACATCGATCATCACCCAAATGGATATTCATACTTTTGTTACTGCTTTTTGTTGAATCATATTTTACGTACAGTATTTTATAAAGCTAAACAATTTTTGTTTTGTTTATTTTTGTTTTCATATGTTTTAATGGTAATTCATTTATTTCAGGACTTTTAAAATATATTATTTTAATTTGGATTTAAACACCTTCATCAAAATTCGATGAAGTAATTTGAAGAAGAAAAAATAACAAACAAATCCATACAAAATACTGAGAGAACCGTTGGCCAAGATATTTTTTTGCAGGGATCTCTAAAAATAAAATGAGCTAGTATACTTCACTTTTCATGAATATATTCTCTAATTTCAGTTATTAATCCGTGTTTTTCTGCATGTGCTCAAATAATTCGATGTTAGGCTGGTCTACATCTTTAAAAGTGGGTATACCCAGATCTCCCGCACGTGCGCACATGGACGTAGAATCAATTGCGCCTGTGAAAATGGACATTTAAGAGTAGACCTTCTTTTCTTTTTGTTTGCCCACTTGCACAGACCAAGTAATTTTGTATGACATGGATATTTCTCGAGAGATCATAACATCTTTTCATGTAAAACTACGATGTATTCAAAAGTTATTATTTCAAATCATCGTCAGGGTCTTGTTGATAAGTACAAAGAGTACGTAAATGTACTGACAAATATTCCCCAAAAAGGGAAAATTGAATTACTATTGCAATTTGCTACATAATAATATGCACGACACAAATAAAACATGGGCCATTATCAATGAATCGTAAGTTGGAAAATAAATATCACCGAGAAGTGATGAGGTGGATAGACTTATTAAATAGGTTCATGGAGAAAATATGCAAATTATATCTTCGTCTAATATTGATAATGTATTTAATGACTTTTTCGGGGTAAATATTGGACCGAATTTAGCAAATGAATTGCCGAATGAAAATATGGCATATGGTGGTTGTTGTTGTTGTTGCGATTAATGGCGTTTCCATCGTCATTCGATGATTTCCGCAGGCAATGTGAGAGGGCGTAGTTACTGGTCCTCTCTTAATACTTTTACTGTTGGATCGACGATAGCCTAGTGGCGTTGTGTTGTGCAATTAACAATACAGAAAAATTGTTAGTAGTTATTTTCTGTATTGTTATTCGGCTTGTTATTTTAAAGAATTCATTAGGAAAGAAAGGATGAAGTGGTTGAATATTTGTTGCGATCAGTTCATTACATTAGGTTATTTGGGGCAGACTATATATAGAGCAATTTCTTTATTTTTGGAATTCGAAACCAATAACTGCAGTTGAAGTTAGAAGTCAAGTTTTGCTACTTGATACCAAAAAAGACATGTCGTCGCGATAACAGTCCAGAGCAATTGATGAAAGATAGTGCTCCCTAAATTTCACATCCACTGGCATATATATTTAAATTAATTGTCATAAGAAACTGGCAAGGTTCCAGATGAAATAAAAATTGCAAACGTTACTTTCCTACATAAAAAAAGGGCCAAGAGTACATTCAGGTAACTATAGACCAATTTCATACGTTCAACCTGTTATAGGAAAAGTTTTAGAAAAATTGATAGATATCGGATTAGTTCATTTTTATAAACAAATGATACATTATATTACAATCAATATGGATTTCGGAAGAAACATGGTACTACATTGTCATTTATTAACTTGATGAATTCAACATTGAAATACATACATGTAGATCAGGGGAAAGTAACTTTCGGTATTGTGAGGTGGTCGAGATCTCGAGATCAATGACATACATACAGATCCTGTGAGAGGATCAAGCAAAGAGTCACTTTATTAGTAGTAACCAGTAACTGACACATTACATATCACATTATCATGCATTCCCCAAAACGTCATTTTATCAAGTATAAAACGAGTAAATTTGCCCCTTAAAGACCAATTGCCACTGTACAGGACAATTAAGCTGAAACTCTCAACATTAACACAGGTAAATACCTGACCAAAATACTTAAACAAATAAGTAACAGTCAATATAAAACTCATATAAAGCAACACATTCACAAATTTGGATA
>JAVYIG010016777.1:0-29538 GCA_035222895.1 Strongylocentrotus droebachiensis
ATTGAAAATGATAAGAAATTTGGCCCAGTCTTGGTAAAGTTACATCTACAAGCACTGTACACAGAAAGATGTATATGGGACTACACGAACATGTGGCGTAAAAATCTGTCCTGATTTTTATGCTGTTACATGCCATATTTAGAATACCAAGGCATTTGAGGAGCCATGCTTTTCAGGGAACATTTTAATCTGAGGTTCTTCTACACTTGCATATTATAACAATGATAACGCTCACAAATTATTTTTTACCTCTTCCCAAAACCCACCCTCCTCTTTAAGGACTAAATATGACACCCTATATTTAATATGCATCTATGGGTCTATGATCATCAGTGAAATGAGGATTTCAATGCTTTTTTTTTGTATGAATAACCCCACAATATAATTGTGGATTGGTATTTCACTGTCAGATAAACATGAACAAACCAAAAAACAAAACAAAAAAACGACAAGACAAACACTAAAAAGAAAACAAGAAAAAACAAATTATCTTGGAATGAGATTCCTTTACCAAACACAAATAACTAAGAACAAAAGGTACATAGACGATGTAATTTGATCAAAAGTAAAGACGAAAGCCTACCTTGAATTCATCCCACTCTGTGCACACCACAAATGCATGGGTTCCCTTCAGAGCTTCATAGGGATCCGAGTGTATGGTTACAAGCTTCTCAACTGAGATGGAAAAACAACAAAAGATAGAGACAGATCTTAGAAGGGTAAAAATAATTGCTCAAATAATTCATCTACTCTCAATCCTTTCACAAATTAAAAAAGAAGAAAAATGACAACAGAATATTTACATGTATAACAGACTTCAATCTGCCACCATGCATGTTCTGGGACCTATCAAGCATAAAATTAAAGATATACTATTAAATTTTTACAAATACTAGACAGATTTCAAAAATAGTTTTTGTTCATAAAATATTATTCAATTTAAAAAAAAAAAAAATTAATCTCATTCTAAAGTAGCAGGTACTATGATTACAGACAATTTTCATAGCATATACCCTGAATATGAGTAGATTTACAAGAGTAAAAATTAACGGACCAAAATTAAAGGGCTATGCAACATTTTTTTTTTAGGGCAAAGGTATGTACATCAGTACACACAATGATTCGTAATTGTTCTTCTCCCAGCCAAAAGCATGGTGATTATGCAAGAAGATCAAACATGGCAAAGCTTTGTCACACTGCATTTTAAAGCACTATTGGTGCATTTCTTGCAGTCAAGCTACAGTCAAGCTACCAGCCTAAAAGCTAAATTTAACTTTGCATACCAGTATTTTCTTGTTATAGGTATTTCAACTACCGGTACATTGTGATTCAAATAATTGTTGTAAAGAAATTTTTGGCTTGCACCCAGTAGATAAAGCTTGTGTGCTCGATCTTGTAAATTAACAACATGCCAGAGAAAATCTGGAAACCAGCAAACCTGCTGTCTACTGTTTGCCGGGCAGTGACAAACAACCAGGAGGCCATCACTGGCAGTCATGATAGACTGGAAATGAATACCTCGGCTCTCGTAACTCATTCTGACTCAACTTTAAAGGTACTACGTCCCATTTGCAGGCCAAAAAAATGAAAAAGTTAAATTCCAACTGCATTTGAAAGATAATACTAATTTAGAACTTCCCCAAAAAAGGTGGGGCTTGAAAATGTCTTCAAGTGGGAAAATAAAGACTATTAGTTGTCAAATCGACTTTAGGGCTATAGAGCCCAAAAGTAATAGTCTTGATTTTCAGACAATTGTACCAAATGGTCATACGTTTTATGCTGTGCAAAGATTCAATCAGTTTAATCTTGGCCATCACCAGAAGTGGTTTATTGATGTAGACAAATGCTCATTTACCCTTTACAACTCTTTTCATGTATGTTATTACCAAAGAAGAAAAAAAAGCCAGTCAGTCACTCAATAGTGTCTGACAGTGAAGTCTAGCAAGTAAACGGGTTTCCTTAAATGAATATGAGGACACTGCTAATGTTTAAATTTCACAGATAGGACATACATGACATATTCTTAATTCCTGCAAAGTTCTACAGAATTTGAGGTTGGCTGCAAAAGGGACATAGTACCTTTAAACAAAAAAATTGTTTTTAATTACAAGATCGAGCACATATTTTGTTCCTGCTGGGTGCAAGACAAACATTTCTTTAAAATCAATTGAAAATTCTCCCAGGAAGCCTATTAAACATTCAATACATTCATATAAGATACACCTCTATTCCATAGTAGCTGCTATACATGTATGTGTACAATAAGTACATGAAGATCATCATGCAAATAAGATACACCTCTTTCTTAGCAGTCAGGTAAAAAAGATAACCACCACCACCATAACGGCCCCTATACACAGCAATTATCATTAATTAAAGGGATTGGATATCTTTGCCTCAGATTCTGAAACAAAATCCTGGATTTAGCTTGTGCTGCAATCATAATTATAAACCTTTAGGTCAGTCAGGAATCCCATGACTTTGTAAAAGCCGATCGCTTGTCTGATTATCAAGATATTAATGATTGGAAATTGCAATTTCTAAAACCGCTTTCCCAACGTTTTTGATAACACTAGTCTATTGGGGGAAATGAGTGTGGTAAAACCAGTCACTCAAATACTTTTACTTTTTTGAGGCACTTCATGATCATTTTGAAGCGCAATTTTTGTAGGGCTTCAATATTACACCATATCACAGACACTGATAACACGTAGGGTCATCCATCTCAGATTTAACATTGTTAGATGATGCCTTTAAAGGACCCTTTCTCACCGTTCTGATGATGATTACTATAAACTACTTCCTCACAATCATGTATACCAGTACTGTTATCTGCAACTTGTATAACCAATACACTAGCCATACAATCAGCACAGGGGCAGATTTATGTCATAAAGTACATACATTTAGTGCAGATACATAGTATACAAATATACACTGTCAGAGCTGCCAACCTCCAGAACAGAAAATCAGTAATTTCCTATGCAGCGCTATGAATCTATAAAAAGTGGCACGCCAAAACTGCGCGGACGCATGTGCGCTTCATTATCTGAATTCTTGGTGATTTTACTCACACAAAGTTGCTGAATATTGATTTTCAGGTCACACAACACATCAGCTTTCCATGAAAAATTGGCTTCTATTAAAGCCCTACTGTCCTACTTGTAGCTACTTGCTCCCTCTATATAGAAAACTTCCCCAATCGGTGCCTGTTGGTCCCCCATGATCCTCTTTTACTTATGTTAGTTGAGAGCTGAGTTGATGAGATAGCCACCTGTCAGTGACCTGGCTGGGTGGTCTAATCCCCTCTGGCCCAGTAGTATTGACGGTCTTTAAGAGAATACTTGATACTTTTCTTTCTTTCTTTCTCAGCGAGAGTTGGATGGCCGCCATACCGCACAGCACTCGCTACGATAAATCATATTTACGCAAAAAAAAAAAAAAAAAAAAAAAAAATCCGTAATTTTTAGACAACATTCCGTACTGCCGTAATGATCGTTAATTTCCGTAATTACAGGAAATCCGTACTAGTTGGCAGCACTGCATCGTCTCGAGAGTTTCTGGTTAAAACTATGCGCAATAGGTGACCCCAATGGTAACCATTATTTGAAATGTAGGATATTTGTTATACTAACCTCTTTCAGGATCTGCTGATATACTGGGGTTGGTAAGCTCACACAAAATCTGAGCAGGCGCGACCTGAGGGTCGTAAATGCTGAGTTTGGCGCCCTCGTCCATCAGGAATTTACTGAGGTAGATGCTGGAAGACTCTCTGCGATGACAAAAAGATAAGAAAATAAAAGAAACCATCAAAACTAAATTTCCAAGATCATCCATACTATGCGTCTTTCCGAGGCCCACTTGGGGAAAATCGGGTATAATACGACTACGGACGACGCGACCGCAGTAGGCCTACGTATTCATGTGCGTGCAGCATACGCAAAACCGAAGCGTGAGGAGAACTTCCGTCTGATTCGCAAACGCTAGCACGCTGACCCAGTTAATCAAGTCCAATCGTTTACGTGCACTTGTCCAAAAGAAGATGTAGATGGCGTCAAATAGTATTTCCCATGCTACAGCCCCTTTAATAACAATGAATCAGTTTCTTTCTAACTGGTTTATAGAGAAGTCGTGAAAGAATGGACAAAGAGGAGGCATGGACAAGAATTTAAACACAAAAGTGTTCTAATAATCATGAATAAAATGAATAAAAAAACAAAATAGAGATGATCAAACATTTGGTACAGCCAGATTGCTCCTGACATCCCGTCTTTATTCCATCAAAGATAAAAGGTTTCACTGAATTATAGGGTTGCCATTTTGTTTAAAACCAAGTTTAGGGTGAGATGTTTGGTCCAGGGCCCTGTTTCATAAAACTTGATATCAATAACAAGTTACAAGCTACTATTATAAGCTACTGAAATCATGGCATCTGATTGGCTGAGAGCAAACTTGATATCAATAACAAATTACAAGCTACTATTATAAGCCACTGAAACCAAGGTATCTGATTGGCTGAAAGCAAATATGTCATATAAATTTAGCATTTGTTATTAATAACAAATTACAAGCTACTATTATAAGCCACTGAAATCAAGGCATCTGATTGGCTGAAAGCAAATATGTCATATAAATTTAGCATTTGTTATCAATAACAAATTACAAGCTACTATTATAAGCCACTGAAACCAAGGTATCTGATTGGCTGAAAGCAAATATGTCATATAAATTTAGCATTGGTTATTAATAACAAATTACAAGCTACTATTATAAGCCACTGAAATCAAGGCATCTGATTGGCTGAAAGCAAATATGTCATATAAATTTAGCATTTGTTATTAATAACAAGTTACAAGCTACTATTATAAGCCACTGAAATCAAGGCATCTGATTGGCTGAAAGCAAATATGTCATATAAATTTAGCATTTGTTATCAATAACAAGTTACAAGCTACTATTATAAGCCACTGAAATCAAGGCATCTGATTGGCTGAAAGCAAATATGTCATATAAATTTAGCATTTGTTATCAATAACAAGTTACAAGCTACTATTATAAGCCGCTGAAACCAAGGTATCTGATTGGCTGAAAGTAAATATGTCATATAAATTTAGCATTTGTTATCAATAACAAGTTACAAGCTACTATTATAAGCCACTGAAACCAAGGTATCTGATTGGCTGAAAGTAAATATGTCATATAAATTTAGCATTTGTTATCAATAACAAGTTACAAGCTACTATTATAAGCCACTGAAATCAAGGTATCTGATTGGCTGAAAGCAAATATGTCATATAAATTTAGCATTTGTTATCAATAACAAGTTACAAGCTACTATTATAAGCCACTGAAATCAAGGCATCTGATTGGCTGAAAGCAAATATGTCATATAAATTTAGCATTTGTTATTAATAACAAGTTACAAGCTACTATTATAAGCCACTGAAATCAAGGCATCTGATTGGCTGAAAGCAAATATGTCATATAAATTTAGCATTTGTTATCAATAACAAGTTACAAGCTACTATTATAAGCCACTGAAATCAAGGCATCTGATTGGCTGAAAGCAAATATGTCATATAAATTTAGCATTTGTTATTAATAACAAGTTACAAGCTACTATTATAAGCCACTGAAATCAAGGCATCTGATTGGCTGAAAGCAAATATGTCATATAAATTTAGCATTTGTTACAGATAACAAGTTACAAGCTACTATTATAAGCCACTGAAATCAAGGTATCTGATTGGCTGAAAGCAAATATGTCATATAAATTTAGCATTTGTTATCAATAACAAGTTACAAGCTACTATTAGAAGCCACTGAAATCAAGGCATCTGATTGGCTGAAAGCAAATATGTCATATAAATTTAGCATTTGTTATCAATAACAAATTACAAGCTACTATTAGAAGCCACTGAAATCAAGGCATCTGATTGGCTGAAAGCAAATATGTCATATAAATTTAGCATTTGTTATCAATAACAAGTTACAAGCTACTATTATAAGCCACTGAAATCAAGGCATCTGATTGGCTGAAAGCAAATATGTCATATAAATTTAGCATTTGTTATCAATAACAAATTACAAGCTACTATTAGAAGCCACTGAAATCAAGGCATCTGATTGGCCGAAAGCAAATATGTCATATAAATTTAGCATTTGTTATTAATAACAAGTTACAAGCTACTATTATAAGCCACTGAAATCAAGGCATCTGATTGGCTGAAAGCAAATATGTCATATAAATTTAGCATTTGTTATCAATAACAAGTTACAAGCTACTATTATAAGCCACTGAAATCAAGGCATCTGATTGGCTGAAAGCAAATATGTCATATAAATTTAGCATTTGTTATTAATAACAAGTTACAAGCTACTATTATAAGCCACTGAAATCAAGGCATCTGATTGGCTGAAAGCAAATTTGTCATATAAATTTAGCATTTGTTATCAATAACAAGTTACAAGCTACTGTTATAAGCTACTGAAATCAAGGCATCTGATTGGCTGAAAGCAAATATGTCATATAAATTTAGCATTTGTTATTAATAACAAGTTACAAGCTACTATTATAAGCCACTGAAATCAAGGCATCTGATTGGCTGAAAGCAAATATGTCATATAAATTTAGCATTTGTTATCAATAACAAGTTACAAGCTACTATTATAAGCCACTGAAATCAAGGCATCTGATTGGCTGAAAGCAAATATGTCATATAAATTTAGCATTTGTTATTAATAACAAGTTACAAGCTACTATTATAAGCCACTGAAATCAAGGCATCTGATTGGCTGAAAGCAAATATGTCATATAAATTTAGCATTTGTTATCAATAACAAGTTACAAGCTACTATTATAAGCCACTGAAATCAAGGCATCTGATTGGCTGAAAGCAAATATGTCATATAAATTTAGCATTTGTTATTAATAACAAGTTACAAGCTACTATTATAAGCCACTGAAATCAAGGCATCTGATTGGCTGAAAGCAAATATGTCATATAAATTTAGCATTTGTTATCAATAACAAGTTACAAGCTACTATTATAAGCCACTGAAATCAAGGCATCTGATTGGCTGAAAGCAAATATGTCATATAAATTTAGCATTTGTTATCAATAACAAGTTACAAGCTACTATTATAAGCCACTGAAATCAAGGCATCTGATTGGCTGAAAGCATATATGTCATATAAATTTAGCATTTGTTATTAATAACAAGTTACAAGCTACTATTATAAGCCACTGAAATCAAGGCATCTGATTGGCTGAAAGCAAATATGTCATATAAATTTAGCATTTGTTATCAATAACAAGTTACAAGCTACTATTATAAGCCACTGAAATCAAGGCATCTGATTGGCTGAAAGCAAATATGTCATATAAATTTAGCATTTGTTATCAATAACAAGTTACAAGCTACTATTATAAGCCGCTGAAACCAAGGTATCTGATTGGCTGAAAGTAAATATGTCATATAAATTTAGCATTTGTTATCAATAACAAGTTACAAGCTACTATTATAAGCCACTGAAATCAAGGCATCTGATTGGCTGAAAGCAAATATGTCATATAAATTTAACATTTGTTATCAATAACAAGTTACAAGCTACTATTATAAGCCACTGAAATCAAGGCATCTGATTGGCTGAAAGCAAATATGTCATATAAATTTAGCATTTGTTATCAATAACAAGTTACAAGCTACTATTATAAGCCACTGAAATCAAGGCATCTGATTGGCTGAAAGCAAATATGTCATATAAATTTAGCATTTGTTATCAATAACAAGTTACAAGCTACTATTATAAGCCACTGAAATCAAGGTATCTGATTGGCTGAAAGCAAATATGTCATATAAATTTAGCATTTGTTATTAATAACAAGTTTTATGAAACAGGGCCCAGAGTTACAAATTTGACTTGTGTATGAAAATGTCCATGGAGCAATTATGGTTAGATAATGTGCCGAACATCCCTCAAATAAAGGAAACAATGCATGTAAAGAATGAACATTTAGAAAAAAGAAGAAAAAAAGATAGCCACTAACTTACGGATGGAGGAGGGGGCGGGGGTGATACATGCCTGCCAACATTAGAAAATAAGAACTAGGAATTATTAGCACGGTTTGCCTTCAAAAATAAGAAATACAGAGAAAAAAAGCGAATACAAATTGGCTGCTCGATTATGCAGCCATTCAATGCACGCAATACGCAAACTCTCAAATCGCGGCACATGAAACAAGTTTAAATTGGCTTAAGCAACAACAACAAAAATTAAAAAAATTATTAAAAAAATAATACAACAAAAAATACAAAAATTGGTATTTCGTAAAATCAGAATATTCTGAATTTCAGGTCCTAAAAATCCAGAAAATCAAAATATTCCTGATTATTCGGAAGGGTTGGCAGGTATGGTGATATAATACCTGATAATCTTTGTTAGATAATGCATATTTACCTTGTGTCACCTGTATCTTTCTTGAAGGCAAAGCCAAGGATGGCTATCTTCTTGTCTGTCACTGTGTTGAACAGACAAGCGATGATCTTGTTGGCAAACCGCCTCCTCTGGTAATCATTCATGTCAATCACCTAAACACAAAGATGGAAAAAAGACAATCATTTGACGATTAAGTATTCCTGGTAGAACTATGTTACTTCTTTAAGGTGTGCTGTTTCTTTAGTAACGATAACACTTCTAGACTAATTGTTTATTTGCAAATGTTCACATATCACGTACCGCAATATACATGCTGTGTATACAAGTACGTACGAATAAGTCACTAGACGAGGAATAATTTTTTCTCATTCCATAAAGACTCACCTGCTGCCAGTATTGTGCCACTTCTGGTATATTGCAGGCTTCACAGAGGTACACAAGATTTAAAACATCCTTCTGGAAACAGCTACCCCCGAAACCTTGATGAGAAAGTACGAGAATCATGTCAAAATTGCAAAGGATTACAGATTATTTGCAGTTAAGATGCCTAATGTCAGCAGTGTTTACATTCATGCATACAGTGCTATCATCGGTGCATGCCCCTGATACACAATACATATTAGAAGTATACATGTAGAAGCTTGCAAAGAGTGGAATTAAATGAGGTGAAGACAGAGTTTGAATAAACAATCTGAGAGAGAAGAATGAAGGGACCAAGAAAAAGAGTTGGGCGTAAAGGTAGAGGAAGAATGAACCATGAGAGAGAGAGAGAGAGAGGAGGAGAGAGAGGACGGTTTCAAGGCTATATGCATTTATATTCTGTTTTGAATTTTTTACATAAACCAAGAACAAAAATTCAAAATATAAAATCAAATCATTGACATGGAGAGAGAGAGAAAGAGAGAGAGAGAGAGAGAGAGAGAGAGAGAGGGGGGGCAACCTCCTAATCCAACATTCAACAAAAAATACAATAATGAAATGGTAAAGTGTACCCCTCATTACTATCAATTTAGCTCCATCAAAAGAACACGATAAAATCATGTGTGTACCAAAAAAAAAAAAAAAACGAAGCACTTCTCTTACCTAAACTTGCTTGGAGGAACTTTGGTCCCAGCCTCGAGTCCATGCCGATGGCATGTGCTACCTCGCTCACGTCAGCACCCGTTGCCTCACATACTGCACTGATCGAGTTGATGCTGGAAATTCTCTGAGCTAAGAATGCATTGGCAGCCTACAAAGTTCAACAAAAATTTATGAAAGGAAATGGTTGGCTCTGGTAACAATGAAAAGCGTTATTCTTGCATAATCAGTTAAAAGTATTTAAAAAAAAGTTGAACAAGAAATTTAAAAAATTAGGTACACCCTATTAAGGATGAACCAATTTGTATCCATCAAATAAACAAGAGATTTCTGTAAAAGTGGATAACAGCTAAAAAATGTTAAAAGAAAGATTAAGATATTCTTCAAATTTCAGAGTTTTTTGGTAGGTTTCACTTGTCTTAACATTCCTGAAAAAATATATGCAACATTACCAATTACATGAAAACTTAAAAAAACAAAATTTAAAAAATATCTTAGTCTGGCTGGTAATTGACAGTTGAAGATGATGGCATGTGCACTTTTTTCAGTGGACAAAGGTATAAATGAGGATTTTTAAATCATTATCATTTTTATTTTCTAAAACAGATTTACCCATATAACCTCTTATTATATACAGGCTATACATACATGGAGGGTTACATACTTTCCCAATGTATATCTCCTATATCACTATCACAGAACAAAGAGCACGTTCTGGTCTACCATCCCGTTGGCAGGATACGTTTTTGAGCTTTGGAACCTACCAATTTGGAGAGTTCCGAAGACCACGTATTTGTCTTGATGATACGATCCTTTGGTACCCAGTTCAAGTAGATGGATGCAAGTTCATCGATGGCCTTTAGTCCGCTGTGAGAAGTATCCCCTCCTATGAGTACCCTGTCTGGCATCAATAAATCCTTGATGGCCGAACCCTCTGCTAGGAACTCTGGATTGGACAGCACCTGGGATTTAAAAAAATCAGGAACTAGATGGAACTTCAACTGCGCGCAGTCGAAATGATGCCTCCGTCATAGAGCAATTTTACAAACCAAAACAGAAGAAATTTTTCAAATTCAAGTTCAATTGTAATCCGTTAACAGGTTCTCAGAATATCATGATTACAAGCAATTTCTCATGTACATATATGACCCTTTGATCTTTGACCTCATGACCCTAAAATCTACTCAGTGCATTGGCTCTGCAAGATGTCCAGAGTTAAATAGTAATCCATCTGTCAGTTCTAATGAAAATGCGTTCACAAGCTATTTTTGCATACATAATGAGCCGCATGACCTTTGACCTTGACCTCATGACCCCAAAATCTAATCAGTTCATCGGCTCTGCAAGTAACATACATGACCTAAGTTTGGCAGGAATCCATCAATCGGTTCTTTAGATAACGCGATCACAAGCTATTTTTGCATACATAATGAGCCCTGTGACCTTTGACCTTTGACCTCGTGACCCCAAAATCTAATCAGTTCATCGGCTCTGTAAGATACATACATGACCAAAGTTTGGCAGGAATCCATCAATCGGTTCTTCAGATAACGCGATCACGAGCTGTTTTTGCATACATAATGAGCCCTGTGACCTTTGACCTCGTGACCCCAAAATCTAATCAGTTCACCGGCTCTGTAAGATACATACATGACCAAAGTTTGGCAGGAATCCATCAATCGGTTCTTCAGATAACGCGATCACGAGAACGGGACGTACGTACGGACGGACGGACGGACAACCCGAAAACATAATGCCTCCGGCTACTTCGTAACGGAGGCATAAAAATTTCAAATAAGGCCTAAAAAAAAAGATGTTGCATTGCCCTTTCCGACCGGCCCAAAAATCTTGAAATCTACTGTCAGCTTTTTAATTTTTAATTTTTTTTACTGATTTTAGATTAAAAAATGTACTGGTATTAAAACATTCAAAACTGAGAAATAACAGCCTAAAGAGGGAGTAAAAAAAAAGAAAACAAAGTAAAAAAAAAAATTTTTCCAACTGATGACCCATGTTTTGGCACCTAAAGGGCGATACAACATTTTTGTTTACCGGTATGCTTAATGCTACAATAGGAAGTGATAAAAATACACAAAAGCACATAGTGATTTCTTTCAAGGGGCAAAATAGATAGATAATAGTATAAGGAATTTTAAAAAAATAAAACAAATAAATAAATAAGATGAATCTAGAAATGCCTCTAAGAAAATCTAAGGAAAGACAGCTATCGTTCAAGAACATGTACATGTACATGTACATATGAACAGATTAAAATAGAAAGTCCTTGATGTAGTACCTTGATGCAATTTCTTGCAAAAATTGCTTCACAAATTAGGAAGGATTATGCATTCAGCCAACCGTGTATAAAATTGTCAGAATCAGTTTTTAAAATGACAGTCATCATGTTTGAAATCTGATCAACAACAACATCCACAACAACAGCAGCAGCAGCAACAACAACATGTAAAGCAACAGCAGCAACAACAGCAGCAGCAACAGAAACAACAACAGCAGCAGCAACAAAAACATGTAAAGCAACAGCAGCAACAGAAACAACAACTACATCAATATCATCAACAACAACAGCAGCAACAATATCAACAGCATGTAAAGCAACAACAGCAACAGAAACAACAACAACAATATCAACAACAACAGCAACAATATCAACAGCATGTAAAGCAACAACAGCAACAGAAACAACAACAACAATATCAACAACAACAGCAACAATATCAACAGCATGTAAAGCAACAACAGCAACAGAAACAACAACTACATCAATATCATCAACAACAACAGCAGCAACAATATCAACAGCATGTAAAGCAACAACAGCAACAGAAACAACAACAACAATATCAACAACAACAGCAACAATATCAACAGCATGTAAAGCAACAACAGCAACAGAAACAACAACTACATCAATATCATCAACAACAACAGCAGCAACAATATCAACAGCATGTAAAGCAACAACAGCAACAGAAACAACAACAACAATATCAACAACAACAGCAACAATATCAACAGCATGTAAAGCAACAACAGCAACAGAAACAACAACTACATCAATATCATCAACAACAACAGCAGCAACAATATCAACAGCATGTAAAGCAACAACAGCAACAGAAACAACAACAACAATATCAACAACAACAGCAACAATATCAACAGCATGTAAAGCAACAACAGCAACAGAAACAACAACTACATCAATATCATCAACAACAACAGCAGCAACAATATCAACAGCATGTAAAGCAACAACAGCAACAGAAACAACAACTACATCAAGATCATCAACAACAACAGCAGCAACAATATCAACAGCAACAAAAGCAACAATAACACAGCCGCAGCAACAACAACAACAAATCAAGGAGAGTGATATGTATATATATATATATACAACTAGATGGAATTCGACTGCGCGCAGTCGAAAATGATGCCTCCGTCATAGAGCAATTTTACAAACCAAAACAGAAGAAATTTTTCGAATTCAAGTTCAATTGTAATCCATTGACAGGTTCTCAGAATAGTCCTGAGTTAAATAGTAATGCATCTGTCAGTTCTAATGAGAATGCGTTCACAAGCTATTTTTGCATACATAATGAGCCCATGACCTTTGACCTTATGAACCAAGAATCTACTCAGTTCATTGGCTCTGCAAGTAACATACATGACCTAATTTTGGCAGGAATCCATCAATCGGTTCTTGAGATAACGCGATCACGAGCTGTTTTTGTATACATAATTTGCGCTGTGGCCTTTGACCTTTGACCTCATGACCTCTAAATCTAATCAGTTCATCGGCTCTGCAAGTAACATACATGACCTAAGTTTGGCGGAAATCCATCAATCGGTTCTTGAGATAACGCGATCACAAGCTGTTTTTGCATACATAATGAGCCCTGTGACCTTTGACCTTTAACCTCGTGACCCCAAAATCTAATCAGTTCATTGGCTCTGCAAGATACATACATGACCAAAGTTTGGCAGGAATCCATCAATCAGTTCTTCAGATAACGCGATCACGAGCTGTTTTGGCATACCTAATGAGCCCTGTGACCTTTGACCTTTGACCTCGTGACCCCAAAATCTAATCAGTCCATCGGCTCTGCAAGATACATACATGACCAAAGTTTGGCAGGAATCGATCAATCGGTTCTTCAGATAACGCGATCACAAGAACGGGACGTACGTACAGACGTACGTACAGACGTACAGACGTACGTACGGACGGACGGACAACCCGAAAACATAATGCCTCCGGCTACTTCGTAACGGAGGCATAAAAATATATCTAAGTAGTGGAAACAAAGGAAGAAGTTGGGAGATAAAAGTATTGAATACCTCATATCTGCAGCCTGGCTTGGTATTTGCTGTGAGTATTCTCTGTATACTCTGTGCAGCTTTGACTGGTACTGTGCTTTTTTCAACCACTATCTTATCCGAGGTAGCTACATCAGCAATACGACGTGCTGCTGCCTCAATGTACTTCAGGTCTGCTGCTCTGCCCTAGATATAACATCATGGGGGAAAATTAGAGTACGGTCATGACTTAAACTCATAAAGGCATCGTTTAACAATGTTAAATCAGAGATGCATTGCCATACGTGCTATCAGTGTATGTGATATGGTGTAATATTGAAGCCCTAAAAGAATTGCGCTTCAAAATGATCATGAAGTGCCTCAAAAAAGTAAAAATCTTTGAGTGATCGGTTTTACCATACGCATTTCCCCAATAGAATGTAGTGTTATAACAACCGGAAAATGAAAAATGAAATTTCGATTTCCAATCATAAATATCTTGATAATCAGACAGGCGATCGACCTGTAAACGTAATGTCATTCCTGACTGACCTAAAGGATTATAATTATGATTGTGACCAAACACTACATGCATAATATACCGAATCCTAACCCCAAACTTAATTGCAACCCTTATCCTACATCTTTGAATATACACGGCAATTGACGCCAGAGCATACATGCACATGTACAGTGTATGTCGGAGCAACAAAATATAACATAGCAAAGAAGACATGTCCATGGGGGAATAGATATTGTATGATAAACAACCTGGCAATCGTGTTTTCTTCTTTTTGGAATCGTATCAGCTGTCAGATTTAAAAATTGTTTACAAAAAAAATTATTTGGAGGTCATTCAATATTCATTATAGAAACATATAAAAGTTTCACAGCTAAGAACTGCAAGGTGTTATCTTTAAGATCGGGCATCCTGTTGCAAATTGTGACATTATTCCTAGGGAAATTCACCACTTCAACACAAAACTACACTACACTTGTGTATACATTGTAGATGTACATTAGCATTGAGGTTGCATTAATTGATTAATGCAAAAAAATAATCAAGTCATATTCAGAAAACTGGAAATTTATGGTGAATTCTGGAGTATTAATTAAAAAAAAACCTGTTGAAAAGCAATAAATTAAGAAGGAATTTACTCCCATACCTATGTGTACTCATCATCAAAATTCGAGTATCAAATGGCATTTGCTCTCTTTGCTTCTCCAAATTCAAACAATAAATGACCCAAGATAAATTTTGTCCCTTACCTATTATTAATAAGTCTACTAGAAAAAGTAAATACCGGTAACTACTCAAAACTATGACATTTGCATCCTACTCGAGAGTAGACCATAGGTTTAGATTACCAAATCAATAGACACTGTGCCATTCCTTTACCAACCCTTAGTCAATATTGACTTCTCTTGGTTCTATACACTACCCTTCCTTGGTACATTGTACATGTACCAGGTAAGTGTAAAGGAGAGTTATACCATTTAATGTACTAAGATACCGGCAAGAACTGTGAATCTTGTGAAACTTATTGAAGCTTTGAATTGGATAAAAGACCCTATCCGATCAATGGAAAGCTGAATGAATGTAGAATACAATTATATAAAGGAATACAAAATATTCTCCCTTTCAGTATTGCACAAAAGCAATTTAAAAACAACTTTCTATCCGCCCAGAAGAGATATTGCATAGTCCCATATATACAATCTTTCTGTGTACAGTGCTTGTAACTTTACCAATACTGGGCCAAATTTCCTATCATTTTGATGATTCAAGAAACTTGCAGTACACACCAATACTTACTTGCTAGATGATCAACTTTTTCTGATCGATTCCACAACATTTCTTTCACAATGCAATTGCATGACAACTGGTCTATACCTTTAAGCTGTACATGTACATACACAAGTCACATTGTATATTCAGTTATTTATAGTCTAATTTTTCAATTTAAATGAAATAATAGGTAGGGCTAAAATGTTGTGTATGTACAGTAAGAATTTTTTTTATCTCGATGGACAACAGAGAAACGAAAGAAAGAAACAAGAACTGCAAATTTACATTTGTAATATTCCTAAAAGTTCAACTAATCTTCAATCTAGAACAATCTGTAAAGATCTTATTCGTCTGAATTCTCCACTTTTTCACTGACAAGTTCCAAAATTGTCAACTTTTACACAAGTAAATTCTGATAAACTTCCATGATGGTCTTAGTTAAGACCAATTACTATGATCCGAGCTGGTCCTTGGGCGTCCTATATAGCCGATGCCAATAGGCCTTTTGCTCACCAGCCACTGAATTCTTCAACATAAACAGTTTAACTTTTAAAAATCCAATTTATCCATATCTATACATGTATATTAAAATAAATCTAATTTTAAAGGGAAAAAAAAAAAATCCTAAGAGAAGAGGAGTAAATATTCACTTCTGAATGACAAACGCCTATAAACTAAAACAACAACAATAACCTACCATGTATACCATGTGCAGAGTTATAATTCAAAATAATATCTCTCTTGCTACAGAATATAATGTGGATGGTGTTAGTCTTACCTTGCCTAATCCAAAAGTCTTCGTAGGAGTGTTGACCGAAATGAATATGAGATCAGCCTCTTGGATTGCAGAATCAACATCGGTTGAGAAGAAAAGGTTTCTTCCCCTGCATTCTCTTACAACCTTCTCCAAACTTGGCTATCATTCAAAAGGAAGGGAATTAAGATACAGTATATAATACAAGTTTTAGGTCAGTTCATTCTTTACTAATTCTTCAGTTTAAAAAACATGCAAACAGTAAACTACCGGTATGTACAAAATTTCAAGGTAAAATACAACGTACATTTATAAATGAATTCATCTTAAGTAAAAAGAATAAAAGGGGCCATCATGAAAAACCTATTGAGGTTGATGGTCCCAAGAATTGGTAAGTTCTATCATTGATATATATTATATATATTGGTGAAAGTGCTTATTTTATATGGCTACATGTACTGTATGCATGTATGTACATGTACATGTATGGAATTTTTCTTACCGGTACCTAATTTTTTTTAATTACTGTGACAATACGGTTTACTCTTAAGGTATAAAGCTTACAATCTTCTGAGAGGATTATTGATCAATCTCTATGACTCTTTAGATTGATCATTAACATTGGACATTCTGAGAATGAGAAGATATAAACTTTATCTATCAAGAATAAATTGTATTGTCACAATCATTTCATGAAAAGAGTTGAACAAAAAATATTCCATCTTTAAGGGCAACAGAGTAATTCAGCGGCACACCTTATTGTTTGTTTCAGATATTTTTGCAATTATTTTTAAATGAATAAAAAAGATACATTGTGATGGCTTCATTGAGTTTTCAGTTTTCAGTGGTACCCTGAATAATGAACACTTTAAAACTGCCCCATCAACATCGGCCTACATTATACCTGTCAAGAATGCACAAAAACATATTGAGGGTACCAGCATAATCAAAGCTCCATTACTGTACATTCTCGTCACTTTGATATGTCATGCCACGTTAGCTGGTTATTATCAACTTGGCACATTTGCTGGCATGCCACATTTACAAAAAGAATCTATAGACAATGCACATATAGAAAAGTAGCTTAGGCCTACATATTAGTTACAATCCTTGCATGCGCTTTACGACTGGTCCCAGCCTCACTTGCCCAGAAGGGCCCTTCTGATTGGCTATCGCTGGCTGCCATTTGCTCAACATTATAAGATATTAGTACGCGGAGAAAGCTTGCGATTTTTCGTTTACCGTAAATCTCTGTGTATGAGGCGCACTTTTTTGCCGCCGAAAAAATTTGAAAGTCGGGGGTGCGCCTTATACACAGGTACAGAAAAAAAAGTGTTTTTTTTTTTTTTTTTTTTAAGTTTTGATTTATGGCGCTATGCCTGGCAATGTCTCCCAGCTCAGTAATCAGTGTGTTGACTCACCACTCGGAAACTACAACAACACTAAAATTTGTCTGTCATCTTGGTTTGAAGGTAATCTGTCTAATAGATCTCAATATGTAGTTTATAATAATAATTCCTCAATTTTTTTTATATAACAAATGGTGTACCACAAGGTTCTATCCTAGGACCTAGGTACTCTATTATTTTTAATTTACATTAATGATCTTACACATTCTTCTAAAAACGAAATTGTTAGTATTATTTGTGACAAGTTTACAAGCACAAATCAGCACCTTTAACTGCACCTCGATGTTAAATGAAGGTCCTTCCCCGCATGGGTTTTTGGCAACAAAACAACAACAACAACAAAAAAACAGGTGCGGCTTATACATGGAGATTTACGGTAATCTGATTCCAAACTCATGATATCCCAGTCAAACCTTGATTTTGTACAATTTGTTTACACATCATTAAAAAGCTAAGTTGTAGTACTTGAGTTTGAAAAATTCTAGTTTTCGTCATATTTAACTGGTACAAACTTGCAAGTTGTACTGAAAAGTTCATTGATTTGTCTATTGTATAGGTGTATTTGTGTACCTACACCTGTATGCCTAGTGTGCATCAGTTATGTGTCAAGTGCGTCACCAGTATAACGCATGACATATCAGGGTGTTTTGTACGATTTTGTATGGTCAACACCATTGCCTTGCTTACATGTATATGGGCCCTCTCTCACTTAAAATAAAAACCGCTCGAGCGGTCAGCCAATGGGAGCGCATTAACTTGCTGTACGCCGCTCAGTGTGTAAAGTTCTAAGTGACATGATGCAACAACACAAGGCCTAGCGAATCCTACATGGTAATAACTGGATAGAGTCTGTACATGCATTTATGAGCACACAGAATTATAAACAAATATAACAGATTTTAAAAATAGTTCACATCTTGTTCTTGAAGATAAAGAGAACAGACAAACATTATTTCATTTGAAAGATTTCCACATAAAAATTAAATTAAAGGATTAAGAATGCTGTATGTTTTCTTTGTATGAGCTTACCTCATAGATAGGCAGCTTGAAATCAGAGGAATTCCATGCATCTATCCGAGCTTGGCTGAGGTCGACCACAGTGACAGTGACCTCAGGACATTTGAGGGCAATCACCGAGCATGTGGGACCTCCAACATACCCTGCCCCCATGCAACATATCTTCTTTATCACCATATTATTATTATCTGTAGCAGGGAAAAGCAACAAAAGAAAGAAGAACGAAATGAAGACAAATTGTTTAATAAAACATCTTGTCATATAGATGTTGTGGTCGAGTGGATACGTCACCGATAAAAGATTGTTAGAGATTGTAAAATCTGTGGGGAGAGTAGATCAACTACTAGTACTACTAGACATCTACTACAGTAGTCTAGATCTAGTACTAGGGTGTCTGAACGATTTTTCAATTTTCAATTTGGGATCGTTTTTCACCATTGTTGTTGGATATTTGAATAAAAAATGTAATCAGAATAATGCATTTCAATTTCAATTTCAAGACTCACCGATGCTTCTATCAAAAGATACAGCCCCTCAAATACTCTACAATATTCATAGCATTTTGGTCAGAATGGATGAAAAAGTGGTTCACGCCGAGTTATCATTTTTTGCTAAACAGCTGCATTCTTATGCATTAGGCGATATGCAAAAAGTGGGGGGAAGGGTATTTTCAAACTTAAAATCGTATGTGATCCCTTGGGGTTAGCGAAAATACGAAACGAGTGCTCTGATTGGCCATTCGCTATGTTTTGGTAGGTTGACCCGGAAGTATATCGGCCGGGTGAAGTCATAGATTACTACTAGTTTGAATGGATGAACGGTACGTTTTACGGTTCGGAGAAAAAAATTGGATAACTCATAGATAGTCTAGACCAAGTCCGTAAATTTCGCATTTTGAAATAACAAATAAAAAGATGCATAGAATCTAGATCTAGATCTAGGATAAAAATATTCATATTTTTATTCTATCTGATTTATAAATCAGAAAATTAGATCTAGATCTATCTAGACTAAATATTGAAAATCAGGGGAGAAAGTCTCCGTGAGACTCAGCTCCGACTCGTCCGAGTAAAAAGAGGTACAGAAATTGGCCAGAGTACCCCCTCGGTGCGAGACCTCTGGAGTACTGTCTGTATATATGGGGAATGTCAACAAATGTCAGTTTTATTAAAGAAATGATCCATATCAGACGGTTATTTCTGTCTATACATCACCATACCTATACCCCTGTCTATAGACAGGGACTAGATCTACACTCAACCACACACATCTGCCTGCCGGAGCTCAGGCGCCTACCAGCCAATCCAGCCGGCTGAGATACGGGTCTGAGCTCACTCAAATGTCCCTGCGATAAATGTCCACGTATGCAGTTGACGAATATAATCTTCAATTTACAATTAACAATCAAAAAACAAAAATAAAGAAAGCTTTCAAGACAGTGGAACTTACCTTACTTGATCTTGAATTATGTATAATGACGAGTATGTAAGATCGTACGTTTTAAACAAAAAATGAATAATTTCTGGATGGCTTTCACATTTGTGTTCTTATACCACTCGATCTTTAACATATAAATGACATTTGTTATGCATGATCAATCTCTGTTCCGCGGTACCGTGGCACAATGTGGGCGGAGCAACTAGCGACCAATAAGATTTCGGTCGTAGTTAGCGCGAAAAAAACACACAATAGAATTCGGGCTATGGTGTCCTCAAAGTGAAAAATGAAAGTGTAACATCGGTGATAAAGAGAAGAAAAATTAGACAAAAGCTTTTACCAAAGTCTCCATTGTGAAAATATACATGTATTATTATAGCAGAAAAAAATATAATAACTGGTAACTCTCGAGCGATGAAACTTGAGATTATAAAACCCCCCTTTAGGAACATGCAATTGTATTGAGTTTTGAAATTTCAATTTCAAGTTATGATTATAATTCCCCCTCAGTTCAGTAGGGGGACCTAGCGCTGCATTTGAATATTTGAGTTGGAACGAAGTGGCGGAGATCAAAATTGCATAAATCCCGGCTATATGAGTTTATACACAAACAAAACGATATAGAATTCATACTCATATGCTTATTCCCAAATGCTATAATTATTATCAATGAAAAGAAATTGTTAAAATACGACAATTCCCCCGAAATCGTACATTCCAAAAGTTTGATCTTGGCTGATAGGTTGTAGCTTGACTACATCTTATTTGCCCTATTGCCTTGGCAAAGCCTCAGTTTTTATGAATGTTTGCTTGACTTAGACTGCCGCCCATATTTCTTGTGTGAATATCTGCACCATAATGCTGTCATTGCAGAAGCTTTGATGTGTTATACGTCGCCGGACTGTCAATCACAAGGTCCGCGGTTCGAATCCCGCCGCGGCACAAATGTCCTAGTTGGCAAGACATTGATCTAAATGGTAGGAAGGAATTCCTTGAATGCTGTGAGCACCGAAATCGGTAGCCTAGCTGAGCCGGGGTAATATTGGAGCGCTTTAAGCACCCGCAGGGTGGATATGTGCGCTATATAAAATATATCCAATATTATTATTATTATTATTTTACATCAGGTTTTGAATAAATTCATAATCATACCTCGCTTAGTTACAGGCGCGGATCCACGATGCGATTTTTCCGGCCCGGCCCCCCTGACCCCCCCCCCCCCCCCAATTTTTTAAAATATATTTTCACCCCCTCAAACAAATTTTTGATTCTCCTCTCCATCACCTCCCCCCCCCCCCCCCGCTCGCTTATTCACCGGCTTGTTGAATCGCTGCTAAATATTTTCTCACGAATTGGGACCAAAAAAAAAAAGTGTTCTTATTCCCCCCCCCCCCCCCACTCCCGCTTATTCACTAAATTTTTCCTCAAAAACATTTTTCTCAAAGATAAAATATACAACTTTGTAGACATTGGTATATATATACCCCTGCGTTACATTACATTATCAGGGATAATTACAAAATTTGTTTCTCTTTATACACCATGCAAGATATTGAATGAATCGTGAATCTTGAATGAATCCGCCCTCTATTTTAGCTCGGGATCCTCGACGGGCGCGTGCCGGGTTGTTGAACCTGTTTCCTAGTTAAAAAGTGGTCGGGCATGGTAGCCACCCTGCATGCGCCCGCCGACCTCACCATGCATTTCAACATGTAGACCTACTTGGGAGTTGGTCTTTAGTTATTACTTTGTGTACTTTTCCTCCGAGCAGCAGCAGTTTATCTGCCCTCCCAAAAATTTGTTACAACCTTTATTTTTTAAATATGCCATATACTTTCTCCCTCTTTCCTTTCCATCCCTCCTGTTTGAAGGAGAGTGAATCCCTGGAGGAGGGGGGGGGGGGGGGGGGGGGGTCGGTTTTTTAGTTACTTTACCCCGGGGCTACGTCCCCTTTAAAGGGATAGTTGAGTTCTGTTTTCAGAACGCAAATGCCTTCATAGTGCATGGTTATTGCTCTTATTCTTATCTACGACATTTCTAGCGCCCTTTTAGGACCGGAAATTGCTATGAAGATAATTTTAGACCCCAAAATGTGTGAAATTTAGCCAATATGATCATACCAATTCAGCTCCACTTTCCAATTGTGTAGCGCCTCTGCAACAGAACTCAACTATCCCTTTAATCCCCTCATTCTATATTCTTCTCTATTTCTTCCTTTTTGTCTTCTTCCTTTTTGTCTTCTTCCTTTTTGTCTTCTTCCTTTATCTTGTAGTATATATTATGTATGCATTATTTATTTATTCATACTTTGTATGCATTTGATGCTTTGGTATGATTGTATTTATATCATAAATCTTGTACAAGTTGTGTAATTTTATGTATGAACACCCGGAAGGAAAGTTTCTTTTTTGCTTTGGAAGAAGACAATAAATTCTATTCTATTCTATTGCTTAAGCATCACACTTTGCAGTTTCGTGTGATGGTCTGAAAATTCATATGCAAGCGTGCAAAGCGGGCGAGGAAAAAAAATTAAGTCTTGCAACGTCGCATTTCGAAAAATTACATCTTATTATGAGGAAAAAACCCAATCCTTATTGGGTTACAAGCACATTCTCATAACGGAAGACTGAAAAGACCTTTGATAAGTAAGGTAATTGTATCATCTATAAATGCGAGCGAGTGTAGAGAGCGAGCTTTAGGGAATATTGCTCTTAGTTGCTTGAACTTATAGGTTTGCGTTTAGTGATGCGAGGAGACGGAACATTTATCGAAAGGGATAAGACACTTATTAGAAAAGAAAAGGAGCATGTGTTGAAGTACAAAGGGTAATTATCAGAGGGGCACTTCTTACAAATACAAAAAGCGGGACTCATCAGGGATGGAAAAAGGCACTTATGAGAATGGAAAATGGGCATTTGTCGGCGGAAAAGGGGCACCAACCAAATTTTAATAGGGGCATTTATAAGAGGTGCAAAGGGGCATTTATGAAAAGGGAAATTTATAAGAACGGAAAAGAGGCATGTATCATTGTTAAAAGGAACATTTTCAGAGGTGAAAAGAGGTACTTACCGCATCTGAAAAAGAACACTGTCCAGATATGAAAAGGGGCACTTATAAGAAAGAAAAAGGGGCACCGATCAGATTTTAATAGGGGCATTTATTGGAGGTGAAAGGGGCTTTTATGAGGAGGGGGAAGTGCCTCTTATGACAAAGAAAAAGAGGCAAATGTTAAAATAAACGGGGCACTAATCAGAAATGAACTTAAGGGTAATTATGAGAAGGGGAAGAGGCACTTGTAAGAAGGAAGAGCATTTATTAAAAAGGAAAAGGGGCACGTGTCAAATAAAAGAGGCAGTTATTCGAGTTTAAAAGGGGGTAGTTATCAAAAGGTGAAAGGGTACTTCTTACAAATAAAAAGGGGCACTTGTCAAAGTAAAAGGGGCACCTCTCAAATTTGAATAGGCAATTATCAGAGGGGATGAAGGGGGGGGGGGGAGGGGGCACTTAGTAAAGACTACATCGTGCGTGATATAGCAGAACAACTCATGGATGAAGATAATGTGAGCTGATTAAATGCTAAGGAGCTCAATGACGGGTTGATTTGGCCCAATAAGGTTGGACTAGTGCCAGGTGAGTTTGAAAAACCGTATTATTCTCTCTCAATGAAAAGGAATGAAAATCCCCTTTACTATACTTTGAAATTGAATCCACACTAATTAATATCGTGAAATCCAGCCACTCTGAAGTAAGGGTTGAATAACACTAACTTTTGAGAATGGATGCCACCATTTTCAGCCTTGATTTTACTCCAAACGAAGTGATCTCTCATATGACTCCTCAAAAATGGATTTTAACTCATGTGCATGCAATAGAGAGTTGCATGTTTTTGTAACTTCGCTTTTACTAAACAGTCACTCTTTGTAAGTGAGTTGGTGCTCGAATATAATTATTTGTAGAGAAAACTACAAATTCAAATTCTATTGGCCCGAAAACACGATGACATGTAACCCACTAAAAATGTAAACCCGACACTGCAGGTAAAAGCTTTTGATCAAAATCGTGTTAGCATTTAAGGAAGTTAAGGGCAATCCAAACGCTTGTGACTAGTTCAATTGTATGGAAGCAGAAAACTAAGAGAAACAGAATGGCAAAAGTTTGAAATAAATTGGATCAATAATAACAAAGTTATGAATGTTTGAAATATGATATCACTAAGTCTATGCGAATCTCAAATTGACAGTGTGGACTGGATTTTAACTGACCCGTTTGTCATGTAAAAAATATCATTAGTGTCTGTTTTTCTCCCAAGTCCCTTCTTGCTCGGGACACAACTCAAATATATTATGGGTAGCATACTAGTCCTCTAGTTATTACCACTTTCAAAAATTCATAACTAAATTTTCATTTTATTCTCCAATTTCATTCAAATTTTCTACTCGAACTTGTTTGCTTTCCTCAAAGTAGTTTGCTATCAATGTTGGATTTCCCTTCAGTGTGAGGTCTATAAGTTTCTCTTTTCTAAAACGTGATTTTAAACACAGTGTCGGGTGAATAATTGATAGAATCCTAACTCCTTGGAAGAATACGAAGCGCATGGTTGTTTCAAGCAAGTTATCGAAGCCTTGAGACTTAACCCTAATAAGGCCGGGCTATTTGAAGTCTTACTACGGCCGGGGGGGGGGGGGGGGGGCATTATGGCCCCCCCCTAAGATCTCGGCCGTAAAACGGCCGATCTCCGCGAAAATTTGCACGCATGTCAAGTGAAGTGTATAGAACAATATGATAATTTCAATTTTTTGAAAAAAATCCCTCATTTGCATATTTATGGTAATTTATGCAAATAACGTCATAAAATCACATTTTTACCCATAAATCCTATATTATTCATATTTAAGCATTCGTTTTCACTACATATATTCATTAGACCATTTGGAACAATAATACGACAAACATTTTTGGAAGAGCCAGCTTATTCCTTATGTTATCTCTTGTTTTGATAATTTCTTATGTATTTCATTGTTTTTTTAACTTATGTATGTTATTGTTTTTTTGTTTTTTTCATTTCTTCCTACAATTCAACTATTTTGACTCCCAAAACAACCACCTAAACTTTAAACAAGACCCAATAACCAATGTTTGATCTATTTTAGGAAAAATGACATTTCCATATGTTTTGTACACAAATCACAAAAATGAGCGATTTTCGGGCTGACATGCAAAGACAAAAGGTCACGTGACCTTGTAACTATAGGTCCGATTTTTTTTTTTTTTTTTTAAAGATGCGCAAGACTCTAAAGAAAAAAGTCAGCGAGCGGCGAGGCGCCATCCATATGCGTTCTCGAACAATCAGAAAAATCGTGGAGGGGGGGGGGGGCCATAATGGCCCCCCGGCCTTATTAGGGTTAAGGGTTATACAGCTCTAATTCCTTGCTCTTACTAAAATAATCCCTTCTGCCATTACATAACAAATATCACACTTCTTATTCCTTGTACCATTAATTTTGTTTTTATTAAACAACATGATGATCCAATAGCAGACAAAAAGGACCGAACAAGATTGGGAAAAAGTCTTTGTAACTCCAGAAATTGTTAGTTTTTATTGCCCATCAGTTTGATTATGCAGAACTTATGACCTCCCGATTTGTTTGTTTTTGCTTATTCATTTGTTTGACAAGCAGTGAACTAAAAGACAATCAGACTACTGTCGAAGAAGGTCTTTAAAGCCCCTCTGCACTACGTATAGCTACTACGTATAGCTTCTTGCGCCCTCTATATAGCAAACAATGCCTAATCGGTGACCGTTGGTCCCCCATGGTCCCCTTTTTCTTATGTTAATTGAGAGCCGATTTGATGAGATAACCACCTGTCAGTGACCATGCAGAGAGGTCCAATCCCTCCTGGCCAAACTAGTGCAGATAGACTTTAATATGAAAATATAAAAGCAATATAACAACAGCATTAACTAATATATGGCTCTCCGTCATGTGTGTATGTGAGTGTGTCTCTCTCTCTCGTATCCTCCTCTTTACGGGCTTGCTCCAATCTTTCCCTCTCTCTCTCTCTCTATTTATATCTCTTTCTTTCTATTTCATTTCCCTGCTTCCTGTCTCTCCCTCTCCCCCTCTAAGTAAAACTCTCTCCCCTCTCTCTCCCTCTCATTCTCTCTCTCTCTCTCTATACATATTTCTGATATCCCCCTCGATACACGCTTGCTTCAATCTCTCTCTCTCTCTTCTCTATCAATATTAATATGCCTGATCCCTGTCTTTCTCTCCCCTCCCGATCTCTCTATCTCTTTCTCCCTCCTGTTTTTCATAATTACTCCTCTCACGACATGAACAAAAGAAGCTAACACGAGGAATGATTACGTCATTGCATTTAATGAGACCGTTTGGGACAAAATGTGTCAGAGAAAAAAGCAGCTGATTAAAGATTTGACAATCGGAACATACTGTTTAGATCATTGATTTATATTAATGTATACACCTCAATGGTTTCCTTTGCACGTTTCCTCTACCTGATTATGAAGCACATGTGCAAGATCGTACTTTTCAATGTCTATCAAACAATCAAATTCTCCAGTGAATTTGCTGTCAACACAAAACTACATTGGGCTACATGTAGGCTAGGTGTATCGATACTTCACTTTGAAACGAGATTCAAATTGAAGCCTATATACACTGTTGGTCATAATGGTGGAATAATTATTTTTACCCCTATTTATTGAATGATTTTGACAATGATTTTTTCCTAATAGATCTAGATAATAGTATACATTCTCAGATTTTATTGAATGACAATTGGGGAGTGTTTGTTTTGCGTGACTGCTAAATCATGTGTGTGCTACTATGCTAATCAACTAGGGGACCTACGTCCTTAAGTCATAACTGACAGTAATGGGGATTAATGCCTCATAAAAGGGCACTAATATAGCACATCAACACGGTTTTGATCCTGGGGGCTCACAGTAACGAGGCCATTGCTTAGCCAATTAATCATGACTGTACGCAGCGGGCGCTAGGGTACGTCGACGCCCCCACACAAAAAAATAAACAAAGAAAATACAATAAATTATCGACGATTCATTGCATTTTCCCCAAATCCCCAACAGGAAAAATTCCTCTGTAGAACCATGTATATATGGCAAAATAAACACTCCCCAATGTCATTCAATAAAATCTGAAAATGTATACTATTATCTAGATCTATTAGAAATAAATCAATGTCAAAATCATTAAATAAATTGGGGTAAAAATAATTAGTCCACCATTAAGACCAACAGTATTTCCATTTTTTCTTTTAAAGGCAGGGTTATATGGGTTTAGGGTTAAGGTCATTAATGACTGATCACCAGTGTTATTTGGGGGGCATTAATTTGACAAAAGTCTCAACAAACGTAGAAGTCGTCTGACCGCATGAAGAAAATCCAGCTAGTCTGCTTTCGGATTTACGTCGGCCTTATGCCAAAAGGGCCTTAACCCGATTTTGGGGGTTATTGAGTTATTAACATCACCTTGTAGAATTCATCATTCTCTTTATAATGATGTGCTTCACTTGTTGAAATTCGATTTATTTATGAAGATAATTATGAATTTCAAAAGGCCCTTAACGCGTATCTCATCTTTTACCTGAGGCCTACGCCAAAAGGGCCTTCCCATAGGAAAGAAATGAGCCTGCCGCATACTCCTGCGGCAGACTTGCCGCAGATCTGCCGCAGACCTGCCGCAGACAGTCATATTTTTCAAATGCAAATTAGTTTTGCCGCAGACCTGCCGCAGACTTGCCGCATACTCTTTCAGTATGATGAGGAGTCTGCCGCAGACTTGCCGCATACTCTTTCAGTATGATGAAGAGTATGCGGCAGGTCTGCCGCAGACTTGCCGCAGACTTGCCGCATACTCTTTCAGTATGATGAAGAGTATGCGACAGGTCTGCCGCAGACTTGCCGCAAAATTGCCGCATACTCTTTCAGTATGATGAAGAGTCTGCTGCAGACCTGCCGCAGACTCTTCATCGTGAATATTCATATCTCATATAGACCTGCTGCAGACCTGCCGCATACTCTTTCATATCCAGTACGTGGCAATTAAGTATGCAGTCTTGCAGGAAGGCTATATGCTGGAGAGCATGCATTGCATCATTACATTCTATTCTAGCACCTTGAATTAGTAGAAACAGCTAAAATAGCTGAAATTGCTTCAACAATTCTACAAATATTGGTTTAACACAATGCAGAAGTAGAGGTATAGGAATACAATAACTGCATACACATAGCCCAGAGTAGAGTCACAGATCCATGTGCTAGTTACAACAAAAAAGTGAGTTAGTGGGGCTGAAGATAAGATCACATATGGCACAACAAAAAATTTGAAACAGTCCCTTAATTCCTCAGTCTCCTCTTATGTAATAAATTCCTCTGATGGTACCAGTTGAACTTGAAGCAAAGTGTTGGTTTGACAGAAGCTAAAAAGACAATTAACAGTGCTAATTTTTCTTCTTCTCCTTTTTCTTCTTGTACTTAATATCATTTCTATCATCAGTTTAATGTTGTTATTATTATTATTATCTTTAATAAGTAGTTCTTTTAATTTTCTTATCTGTCTGTAAATATTACTATTTTAACTTATTAATTTTATACATGTCTGTAAGGGGACCCCACTGGAAATAAGCTCTCGAGCTTTCGTGGGTTATCCTGTTCAAGCTGACTTATTTTTGATCTGTTATTATTGTATATTGTTGTATGTTGAAAGCTTGTCGAATAAAAATCAATCATCAATCAATCAGGAATTTACAAGATCATGGGCTCAGCCTGCAACCTCATGGCCCTGCATGTCTCCAAAATGGCCGCCTATAGCCTTGCTTCAGACTGTATAATTTCCCACTTTTCTGTGGCAGACCTGCCGCAGACTGTTCCTGTGGCATACTGGTATGCGGCAAGTCTGGAGCAAAGTTTCGCCCTGCCGCAGATCTGCCGCAGACTGTTCCTGTGGCATACTTGTATGCAGCAAGTCTGGGGCAAAGTTTCATCCTGCCGCAGATCTGCCTGCATTGCATCATTACATTCTATTTCTAGCACCTTGAATTAAGTAGAAACAGCTAAAAGTAGGCGGAATTGCTTCAACAATTCTACAAATATTAACACAATGCAGAAGTAGAGGTAGAGGAATAGGAATACAATAACTGCATACACATAGCCCAGAGTAGAGTCATAGATCCATGTGCTAGTTACAACAAAAAAAGTGAGTTAGTGGGGCTTGAAGATAAGATCACATATGGCACAACAAAAAAGTTT
>JAVYIG010016778.1:0-29530 GCA_035222895.1 Strongylocentrotus droebachiensis
AACAAACCTTCGGAATCATGTACCTTCTGAGTATTAACTGAAATTCGGAATTTACGAACCTTTGGTACAACGAACTCTCGGAACTATGAGCCTTCGGATAAACAACAAGTAATCATTATGAACTAAATACAGATATTTGATAGAAATTGCTTCGGCATTGTATTCTTTTATGTAGAATATTAATTATTTGCCATCGTCTTCAGTTTTGATTGTTACTCTCGAGCGAGTGGAGCCTGACACCTTTTACCAGCCTTTTATTTCCCCTTCTTTTGACAGTCTCCTTTAATTTGTCAAGTTATCCTGCTATGTGCATATCGTTCTTCAATTGCCTTCTCTTCTTGCGGAATTACAGGTTAGTCAAAATTGAAGGAAAAGAATTCTTCATGCTACACCCAGTACGAACGCAAACCAAGAATATAACCTAGTTTTGTTCAACAACTCAAATTAAGGGCAGATCAGGGTTTTAAGTTAAATTTTATTGCCTAAGATTTGCAAAAAGTTTGTAAGATTGGCCATATTTTTTTGATAATAATTTGAACAAACTGAGTTGCCAAATTCTCACTGTATGTCTATTAATATAGTCGTTTGTTGTGGTCTCGTGGGCACGTCACCTGACTACGGATCACACGGTTCGCGGTTCGAGTACCGTCACGGCACTTTTGTCCATAGATAATAATCCAAATTGTCACTCTTCATCCAGGTGTAGAAAACGTTTACCTTGTAAGAAGTTATTCCCATAATGATTTAAGCACATAGAAGACTTGGCTTAAGCAAGGGTAAAAATACTACTTTGTAGGTGCTTTGATCACCCCCCCCCCCCGGGATGGATTAGTGCATATTAAATTGTAGCTATTATTACCATTGTTAATTAGTTATTCTGACATTTTAGCCTACACTATGCAATTTTCTTTAATTTTTGAAGCGATATCAAGTGGTAGCCTTTACCTTACTCATTACATCACTCATTGTGAACAAAAACACAATATCAGACAAAAAAATGCGACCATGCGACTCCAACGCCGTGCATTCTGAAATTCTCTTATCCTGATCCTTTAGCAACATCAGTTTAACCTTTGTTTCAAGTGCTGAATTTTAACAAAATTTCTTATTTTTTGTATAGAGAGAACACAAGAGAATTATGGAAGGGTGATAGGATCAGCCATAAACCCATTCAACCACATTCTATTGTTGTAAGTAAGACTGACTTTTCGAATTTGTTTCTTTAAAAAAGAAGATATATGTACCTTTGATGTACTTGATACCGTTTTTGCAGTTTATACGTGATTTCGGCCATTGTCAGGGGATGTGAGAGAAGAGGGATGGACGGGAGGGGCAATAATGAAGAATAATATTAATGGAGCCTTTGACAAGTTTCACATGAAGACCTGATAAATCAGTGCTTGAAAGAATCATCTGCTTATACAAAATGTGTATTTGTGCCTCGACAACTGTATTTTTATTAACAAGATTTTCACACCGGTTGCTCCAAAAATCGAAATAAAATGTCAAACATCAGGAGAAGTAGGCCATGATATTACAAAATTATAATACAGAAATCATTAAAAATAGTGTTCAATTTTTTTTATTATGAAAACACGAAATGTATCAAAACATTTTTTTCTTTCTTCTTCTTCATTTTCCAGATTTCCTGTTTAAGTTTCTCGAGTCTCAACGTCGCCTACACATTCTGGGGTATGTATAGAAGTCCAGAAATACATTCATGTAACTTAGTAATATGGGGACTTAACAAAAAAAGAATCTGATACATATACGTAACATGAGTCTTGCGAATGAAGGGGTGTGAAAAGGAAGCTGTGCTTGAAATCTTTTGGCAAATGCCAATTGACTCTAAATCTAAGGGTTGAGGTTCGAATCTCAGCCCAGTACTAATTGTTCTTTGGCAAGGCATTAATTTGCTTCTCTCCACCCTGGTGTAAATGGGTACCTGGCGATTGCCGGTGTAATAATGATTAAAGGGCCCTCATGAAGAATAGTATTGATGCTGATAAGGTTTCCCTGGGTAAACAAAATTATTGTCATTATTATTTTTGTTATTATCATTATTATTATCAATATTAATATTATTAGTATTATTATAATCATTTTTTAAAATTATCATTACCAATACTTTTAAAATGATTACCATTACTATCATCATTATCATTATTATTACTGTTATTGTTATCATCGCCATCACCATTATCATTAATATTATAACGTTTTTATTAATTGTATTGAACGGTCCATTTAGCGATGATTTTATTGTTTGATTACTTATATGGGTAGGTTTTCTGGTGCTTCAGATAATCTTGTGGATAATCATGTCCGGTATCGTCGTTATCATCAGATTTAATCTCTTGCTTGGATTGCTACAAGGCTATTGGTAAGGGAGGAACATGCACTTGTAATCTCTAATTCTCAAGCCTGTCTGCACTACTTCTATCTACTTGCGCCCTCTATATAGCAAACAATACCTAAGCGGTATCCGTTGGTCCTCCATGATCCCCTTTTTCTTGTGTTAATTGAGAGCTGATTTGATGAGATAACCGCCTGTCGGTGACCACGGCAGGGAGGTGTAATCCCTCCTGGCCAAACTAGTGCAGACAGGTTTGAATGTGTATAGTATGTAAACAGTATGTATGTATAAATCCCTAGTTTACACATGTATTTGTAACTGTATTTCATTATTCAATTTTTAACATACTGTTTATTACTTTATTATGTAATGTTAAGCGCTTTGAGAACCCACTCTGAGTTGAACTGCGCTATACGAAAATATTATCATCATCATTTGTATTTATTTTTATTATTATCATTATTATAATTCTTCTTCTTTTTCTTCTTCCACTTATTATAATTATTACATACATGTATTATTATCATTATTTTAAGGAGTAGTAGTAGTAATAGTAGTAGAAGTACATGTACATGTAATAGTTGTAGTAGTAGTAGTAGCAGTAGTAGTAGTATTTATTATCACCATCATCATCATTATTATCATTATAATTAAGAGCTACTACATTTACATTAAATATTATCTCTTCAAAATGAATAGATGTATGAAATTTAAATCAGCAGCAGTGAACGTTCCTAAGTCCTTTATATACTATTCAGTGACAAGGGATGAATCAGTTTTTTTTTTTTAATAACATGATTGGAATTTCAGAACATTTACATGTTTGAAGTGAAGTTTTAATGCAATTATATATATTTTTATCACACTTATTCCAGGACGTATCTGTTTGGCATTGTATTGTTTGTGGCGATGCAACAAATTTTAGCCAGATTTGTTCTCCTTCGTCGAAACACCAACGGTGCAATGGTTATAAATAACAGGTTTGTCATACATCTCTCTTGAATTTCCTCTTTATATTGTCTTCATTATTGATTTTATAGGCATCTTTGTTCGTTCCTCGATCCATCAACCCGCCGCTGTCATCTCTTTAGATCTTAAAGGGCAAATCTATCCTGATATAAAGTTGGTTTTAATAAAAGCAGAAAATGTGAGAAACAAATTAGTGAAAGTTTGAGCAATACCCGATTACAAGTAGGAAAGTAATACATTTTTTATGTTGTCATCATTGAAACCAAAATTGGCAACACAGTGATGTATCTTGCGAGCTTCTCTCCAATTTGCTTTGTCCATAACATTTCATAAAATGTCGATTTCTTAGTTATTGATGGCGGAATATATATGTTTCATACAGGGGTTGAATAAGGTCAGATATGCAGGGGAGGGGGGGGGGGGGGTGCTGCCCCTAATTGAGAAAAATAGCCCATATCAGTATCCTTAATCAGTATCCTGAAATCTGGGTTTTCCTTTTGTTGCTTGTCCAAGAAAAGAAAATGTCTTTAAAAATTTAGCCCCCCCCCTTTTAGACGAGCCTGGATCTGCCCTTTGGCATGTTGGGTGGCCCATACAATACATGTATTTACCAGTGAGTTTCTCTTCATCCCTGCTCTCTTTTCTAGACATCTGTTCCACATCATCGTCCACTTTTTCTTCTTTCTCAACATCATCGTCGGTCTCGTAGGAAGTCTTCTTCGAATATTCAAAGTCGCTGTCGTTGGTATCTTGCTCATTGGCAGAGTCGACTTGTGTCTAGCGCCGCGCGGCTTTGAATGGGTCGATAAAGGTACATCTGAATTTCGATAAATTAATTGAGATTTTAGGTTGATTTTATTTCTGCATTTTTCAACATAATTAAAAATTAATATATAAACTAGGTACATGTATATTATTAACCAAAGTTAAAATCCATATATTATCACATCATAATATGAATCAATTAAAATTGTGTACCTTTCAGAAAAAACAGTACTGTTGACGAATCATTTCAAAATTGGAAAATGCAGGAGACCGCCATCTTATAGAGCTTGCATGTAATCTAACAGGATGAAGCCATAATTATTTTAAAGACAATTATTATTCTGCACATGGCGCACATATTGGTCATAAATAAATAAGTATTAAAAGGTATATATACTGGAGGATATCCTGGGCATGTTGGGTAGTTGATTTCTGGGTTTGTATGGATGCAATTCGGGGAGAGGGGAGAGGGGGAAAGGGAGCACGGGAATAAGATGCTACGACCTCGCCCACCCCATGATTTGATAGCGTTTCAAATTTGCATTTCATCAAATACCCTTGGTATACCCAGTTTCAAAATCTGCCACATGCATTTCAAAGTGGGAGTACATGATACTTGTATTCCTCTTCTCAAGGTTTCGGGGCCTACCGCTCCTTTCTCGAGTTGGAAGTCAGTCTCACTCACCCGGTGGTCGTCACATTCTGTCATTTACTTAACAAATCACGGAGAAAAAGAGTAACTGATGGGGACGACGATGTCGAGATGCAAATTGGACAAGGTCCTGTCGACGGGGACATCGCATTCAAAGGTAATTTTGATAATCTCACCATGACGTACGTACATGTTTCCATATCCCAGTTTCAGCTATTGCCCGGCGTTGCAACAAAGCGTCATTTCGATTGCGCCATTATACCTACGCAACTGAATCCTCTCCTGGGTCCCGTCTTATAAACTGTTGCAATGGATTGATCCAAATCAGTCGCAAGTCCTCAAATCAATCGCAAGTTTACAGTCTCCTATCTCTTATATACATACTTGCGACTGATATCAATCACAAATAAGTTGCGATTGATCGCAATCGTTTATAAGACAAGGCCCTGGTCATTAGTGCATGGGCCATTAATTCAATGCATCGTTTGCACGGATCATTTTGCATTTATTTTGTGTCCTATGTCACTTTCATATGTTGCGCCAAAGACTGCAACAGCCGCTGACGCAGTCCTGCGCCGAAGAAAAAAATGACACTCCGCGTGCAGCAACGCCAATGGCATCTGCGCACGATATGTCGCGTTGACTGACTGCGCTACAATTTAAACCAATCATGCCTATGGAAGTGAGTAGTGCATGCACCATTACGGCATTTGGTGCGATGTCAATCTGATATAGAGCGTCAAAGAAGCAAATGACGCCTCATTATGCGCAAGACAGATACGAGAAACCGAGTAACTGTTTCGAAAACATAATCCCTTCATGTTTTGTTTACCGATTTGTTATCATACACTGTCGCTCATATAGCTGGAATATTTTTGTTTTACCCCAATTTATGGAATTATTTTAAAAATAATTTAAAAATAATAGATCTAGATAAAAGTATACATTCTCAGATTTTCTTGAATAATAATTTGCAAATGTGTGTTTTGCGTGACTGCTAAAGCATGTGTATGCTTCTATGCTTATCAAATACGGGACCTACGCCCTTAAGTCATACATGACAGTAATGAGGATTAATGCCCCACAAAAAAGCACTAATATAGCACATCGACACGGTTTGATTCTGGGGCCTCACAGTTACGAGGCCATTTCTTTGTCACTGAACCATGACTGTACGCGGCGGGGGCTAGGGTAGGGGGCAGTTTCCACAAATAAAAAAAACACAGAAAATGCAATAATTTTTCAATAGTTTATTGCATTTTACCCCGGTTAACAACATTAAAAAATCCTCTGTGTGCCCATGCCTTGAGCCATAATGCATGGCCATCCAGAGGATTCGTTTATGTTGGGGACCGGGGTAAAATGCAATAACATTTTGAAAATGTATTGCATTTTCTGTTTTTTATTTTATTTATGACTTAAGGGCGTAGGTCCCCTAGTTGATAAGCATAGTAGCATACACATGCTTTAGCAGTCACGCAAAACATACATTGTCAAATTATTATTCAATAAAATCTGAGCATGTATGCTATTATCTAGATCTATTATTTTTAAATTATTTTTAAAATAATTCCATAAATTGGGGTAAAACAAAAATATTCCAACTATATGAGCGACAGTGTATTTTAAATAGGTATATTAAACTACACTAAGCTATTTTTTGCAATTCAATAATTTTTGCTGTCCTCATAATCACTTTGTTACAACATTGAAGGAGTGGTTTCACATGTCGAAAAAGTGGCTACTATATTGATAGACCTATCATTGTTTTAGATGAATACGTAACCTTTTCCTAAAGCTGTCATTTTATTTCATCCTAGATGTTGCAGCTTCTTGGGGCACAAAAGACAAAACATCCAAGAGCAGAAGAGTACGAAATCGTTGGTTCAAAGCATTGACGATGATTCGAAACAAACGACTGGTGTACGAGAGACTACACAAGCTCGAAGAAATCAGAGATGAAACGTGGGATATGCTTCCAACAAAACCTCAACAGATATAAATGACATAAAAGCTGTTTGTTGGGGGGGGGGGGGGGGAGGTCACTTTTTTTATCACCCTTTAGCACCAAAAAAAGAAAAATTGAAGGTTTTTTTTTCCTACAAGACACACACATTTAAAAAAATGCGTACGCGCCTGCCTTTGGACTTACAAATTATTTACTTTTTTAATAACCGTGATAATTACACAAAATGGAAAGCGATATATATTCAATACATATTTAATGAAATATTATATACACTTATTATTCAGCAGCTGCTTGTGCCTTTCACTATCAATTCTGAATATGCAATTGTATGCTTTAAAACGTTTTTTATCGACACCATGCATTATCATATTTTAAGTTGTCAAATTGTCTACTTCATTGTACTCGAAATTATGTACTTAATTATGAATTAATTACAACAAATAAATTACTTCGAAAATATATGCTTAGCAGAAGGAAGAGTAGTGTATACAGGATTCTTTGACTGCAGCGGGGGGGGGGGGGGGGGGCGGAGATATAGGGGGTATAGTATTGTGATCGATTCCCAAATTTTCAGTGGATGCTTGTAACATGTAAAGCAGATATTGATGTGAGGTAACCAAAATCCAAATATATTGTATTTAAATTGATAAAGGATATAAAATCACCCTTTAGCACCAAAAAAGAAAATTGAAGGTTTTTGTTTCCTACAAGACACACACATTAAAAAAAAAGCGTACGCGCCTGCCTTTGGACTTACAAATTATTTACTATTTTGATAACCGTGATAATTACACAAAATGGAAAGCGATATATATTCAATACATATTTAATGAAATATTATATACACTTATTATTCAGCAGCTGCTTGTGCCTTTCACTATCAATTCTGAATATGCAATTGTATGCTTTAAAACGTTTTTTATCGACACCATGCATTATCATATTTTAAGTTGTCAAATTGTCTACTTCATTGTACTCGAAATTATGTACTTAATTATGAATTAATTACAACAAATAAATTACTTCGAAAATATATCCTTAGCAGAAGGAAGAGTAGTGTATACAGGATTCTTTGACTGCAGCGGGGGGGGGGGGGGGGGGGGGGGGCGGAGATATAGGGGGTATAGTATTGTGATCGATTCCCAAATTTTCAGTGGATGCTTGTAACATGTAAAGCAGATATTGATGTGAGGTAACCAAAATCCAAATATATTGTATTTAAATTGATAAAGGATATAAAATCACCCTTTAGCACCAAAAAAGAAAATTGAAGGTTTTTGTTTCCTACAAGACACACACATTAAAAAAAAAGCGTACGCGCCTGCCTTTGGACTTACAAATTATTTACTATTTTGATAACCGTGATAATTACACAAAATGGAAAGCGATATATATTCAATACATATTTAATGAAATATTATATACACTTATTATTCAGCAGCTGCTTGTGCCTTTCGCTATCAATTCTGAATATGCAATTGTATGCTTTAAAACGTTTTTTATCGACACCATGCATTATCATATTCTAAGTTGTCAAATTGTCTACTTCATTGTACTCGAAATTATGTACTTAATTATGAATGAATGAATTAATTACAACAAATAAATTACTTCGAAAATATATCCTTAGCAAAAGGAAGAGTAGTGTATACAGGATTCTTTGACTGCAGCTGTATTTTTAAAGTTGCCATCCCATGGATTTCGAATCAACAAAACTCAAAAACAACAAAAGCATGATTAAAAGAGATACAAAACAAAATAAAAACAGATTTCTCGTTCAGCTACTGATACGGTTTGGAACAAGGTTTCTCTTTAAAATCTAGAAACATATTAATATGTGATTTCCTTTGTGAAATACTTGTTATGCTTACTTGTCACCCCCCTTGAACAGAGAGAGGGACAGAGAGAGAGAGAGAGAGAGAGAACCAGCAAAATCTATTAAATATTTGAATGAATTGAGAGCGGGAGAGAGATAGGGAGACACAAACCTAGACAATGGACCTGGGGAAGTACAGCATGTTATCAGTGTATAAAAAGACCGGATTCAATGAAACCTGAGCAAACCTACCTTTCATTAGGGACTTTTCGATTGGCACGTATTTCGAATGGCACTTTGTTGGCACACAAACCTACGTGCTATATTACTTCCTCCTCCCGCGGTTCTTGTAGTTGATCTGCATGGGCTGAAAGTCACTGCAGTAAACGATGTTTAATTGCTTTGACACTATCTTGATTAAATCATTTTGCAATTAATGTAAACATAGGGTTCTGTGATAGTATTGCACACTGCATGGTACGACCACGTGGTTTCATTTCTACTACAGTGTTTCTTCCGAGTCACAGTTTATACATTACAGCTTCCTGGTTTATACATGTATGAGATTGAGCTAATATATATATGGTCTAATTAGAGAGAAATCACCAGGAAATTAACGTGAAAAGGTACGTTACGGTCGAGCAACTTGACAGAAAGCACAATGGCTTTGACTACAGCACAAACTACTGACCTGACTAACGGGTCAGCGATGGACACTTGTGATGTTGTCAGTTTCAACACGCAGTTTTACTGGATCGCCTGCAATATCCCTCCAACGGTAAGTATACTTGGTCGATCATGAAATACTTAAAGTATTATTATCTTGATAAATACAGAGGTGTAGAAAGAGAGAGAGAGAGAGAGTATGTGTGTGAGAGTAGTGAGAGATAGAGAGGTAGAGAGAGATATGGAGATACATGGAGAGAGGGAGAGATCGAGAGAGATCGAGAGAGAGAGAGCTAGGTAGAGAAAGAGATTTGGAGAGAGAGAGAGATAGAGAGAGAGAGAATGAGAGAGAAGAACGGGGGGGGGGGGGGTCAATAGGATAGTGTACACGTACGAGAAGGGGCGGCAAACTGTAAATAGATCACTCTGATCTAAACATTGTATATATTATATAAAGTGTCGGGAGCCCCCAATTCGCCAACAATTTGATGGTAAAATTTCACTTAAATTGTATCATAATGTGAAAGAGGAGGTCATTCACACTTCCTCCCCCCCCCCGTAAAAAGAGTGTTTGAAGACAAAATGATAAAAGAATTCATAATTTGGGTTTTCTGCTGGACAGAAATTAAACCTAATTTGGTATTCTTTCATCAATATTCGACTTCAAACACATTTGTTTGAAAATTCTTGCAGAAAAGTGTCTTAAATGACATCCTCTTTCACATTATGATACAATTTAAGTAAAATTTTGCCATCAAATTCGTGAGGCTCCCAACAATTTAGAGGGGCTTTAATTTTTGTAAAGACTTTCTTTAAATCATTTCATTTCATTTATCTCAGAGTAAAAATGACTGTAACATTTGCCTGAACAATTGCCCTTGACGTGAACAAATATGAAAAAACTGTTTTTGTTATTATTGCTTTCTCTGTGTCGTTTTTTAATTTTTTAATTTCCCCGTGATATCTGTATGTTGGTGGTCATATAAATAATAATAATAATAATATTGGGTTCTTGTATAGCGCACATATTTGTCAGACTTGACACTCCTGGCGCTCCCGATTATTACCCTGGCTTTAACATGGCTGCGGCCATTACGGAGCTCTAGCATTTTGAGAAATTAATTCCTGCCAGGTGCCCATTTAAATCACCTTGCTTCAGTGTGGCGAATCTAGATCATAGTCTGGCCAAAGGACATTAGTGCCCCGGTGGGACTTGAACCGCTAAACTTGTGATCCACAGTCTGGTGACGTATCCACTCGACCCCGATAGATATGGAACCTCCATGTACATTATGTGTTGAAATTTTCCGATGTGTTAAACGATTAGTAATGACCTTTGTAGTGATAGATATATTGGACATATCTCTTTCGTAGCTACCTTTATATGAATTATTCGTTCGTTGGATTTTCAATTCTAATAGATTATTCTTCTTGTTGTGGCGACATTCTGCCGATGCCAACCAAACACCTTCAAGTGGGATCGCCGTCCAAAACTGGTCTAGTATGTTTTTTTGTTTTAACACTATTTATTTTGAACTGCACTGTTATGTGAGGGTACTGAAATAGTACAGGGGGGAGCTGGCACTATGAGTCTATTAATGATGCGTTATACGGTAGTGTACATATACTTAAATTGCTGCTTTATACTGAATACTCGCTCGTTTATATTGACTCATTGTTTTATACTTTATGTTTTATACTTTTGATGATTAACTTACCCTGTTCACATTGATGTGTGTTTCATAATATTATGAATTGTCATTTGTAGGTTTATTTGCACTTTTTTGTTTTGTTTAATATGTAATTGTTTATCAGTCTATTTTGTTTGTTATAGCGCTTAGATACTTCGGTGGAAAGCGCTTCAGAAGCAACGTTTTTATTATTATTATTATTATTATTATTATTATTATTATTATTATTATTATCTTATGCAGCCCCATGAACTTGCTTGACAGCTACTCGAATCGGCTCCCGTACGTCTTTGCTTTCTTGGTGACGAGTAACGTGGTCATCGACCTCCTACAGCTCAACCCCGGCGGCCAAGACTCTCTGGATCATATCAATCCGACTGTGCGATGTAAGCTTAAATAATTGGGTGGTATTATCGAAAGGGGACTAACTTTAGTTCATGGTTTAATCTACCGACTAAGTATGGAATGCCAAGTGTTCATAAGAATATGTTTTTGAATAATTTAATCTGTCACTAAATTAAAATAAAATGTAATAACATAATCAATAAACAACAATATAACTATGATATAATTATATTTAGGGACATATCAAATTATTCAAAAATATATTCATATGGACACTTGGCATTCCATACTTAGTCGGTAGATTAAACCTCGGACTAATTTAGTCCATATCCCTAATAACCTTACAGTTTTAAAATACTCGTGTAATAGTTTCAAATCTGAAATATCCTTTGATGTAATTTTTTCACGAATATGTGATCAAAACATTATCTGGGCTCAAACAGAACGAGAAAATATCATTTTTTTCTTCTTATTTTTTTCTTCCACTTTTCATTTTGCTCTCGGGGTCATTCAGTTCTTGTGTGGGCCCTCATCAAGTACGCGTTCATCGTCATAGGAGGTCTGGTTTTCTACCCTCTTCTGCTGTGCATCACGTATAGTAACTACTTGACAGACGTCCTTGGGTTTTTCTTCACCTGCAACTGGTAACATCAGAAAGCCATAGTCATTTTTTTCTTTTATTTAGTTTTTTTCGTCTCCCATTTAATGATTGTTTAACAATGTCGCAGCTCTTTACGTAAATTGATAACATCCTTTAAATGATTAAATCATTATGAGCCTATTAGATGCTCTGCAATACGGCAAATTAGGGAAGGTGCTGGATATTTTGATATTTGATTACACTGTCTATGTTTTGTCACTTTTTATTCTTCGAAAGTGGAAGATTTTCGGCTATTAATTAAAATAGTAAAATTATCATTTCCATATAGTTATGAAACAATGTAATCTTATTGTGTTATTGTGTACGTCTCTCATTGTGTCGCGAATTATGGCGATAAAAAAGTTATAATTTGGAAAAATGGGTCTATTTAATAGGGATCTCCAAAATAAACTCTTCAAAAGTTATATACCATACCATTAATGTACAAGTAAGGTATATAGGGCAGATAGAATTTACAGTATCATACAAGTACCAAAATCTAAACAAAGGTAAACATGATTCCAGAGTTAAAGATAAACTTTAGTAGGTCTACTGGTAATGCGATTGCATTGTGAAAGAAAAGGTGTGGAAAGGATCAGAAACAGTTGATCATGTAGCATGTAAGTATTGGTGTGCACTGCAAGGTTCTGGAGTCATCAAAATCATAATAAATTTGACCGAGTCTTGGTAAAGTAACAAGCACATACACAGAAAGCTATGTATGGGACAACACGCATGGTGTCGGGGTTGGTATACCTTGATTCCTTGTCTTTCTATGCTCATTACTCAGCCAGTATACATTTTCTTCCAAAATTGTTTGGCACATGTCATTTATTTGTAATCTTGAACATTCAGTGTAAGTTTCGTTTGATTCTGTGAGAAATAATTTTCTTTTTTTTACCAGTACTGGAGTTTATCTTTAAGTGTTGTTTTAAGGACCATGAAACGTGAGATACAATTAAGTAGGTCATGTGAAAATAAAGTCTAAATAGATTTATATTTCATCTCTTCTCTTTTACACAGGTTTGCTATGTATGTTTATATTTACACCCTCTGCCCTGTCGGGGTAAGTGAAACTAAATTTGTTAATTGAGTAATACTGTACAGTGATGTAGTGTGGGCCCAGGCAACGAGGGGGGGGGGGAAGAGGGGGACTATGGTCTTGCTTCGTGAATGGAATGCCACCCTACACGTTCGATAATTAGGGGGTGGGGGAGATCCTATTACCTCCTTTAACGTTTCTCTTTCGATTTATTCCCCCTCCTTTCCACTGAAAATCTTCCTGATATTATCGGTTGTTGTGCCAAAGTGTCGCCCGCCCCTTCCAGCTACGTCACTGATACTAATACAATGATTCGACATGTTGTGACATTGAATCAAGTCGAAACGAAAGTGAAACAAATGATAACAAGTATAATAAGGGCCTACAATGTGATTAATTAATATAGGTCTACGCTTACACACATTATTATACGGCTCAATCCTTATGAAATTAATCATCATTTTGATACACGTCTTGTTACATTACTTTTGACAGTCCAGAGAAGGCATACTGAACGGTCTTAGTTACATCCCGTCTCTGATTTCGTGTCTCGGTTTGGCCAGTTTCTTCCTCTGGCGGATAGTAAGGCGGTTACAGAGGAGGTGTATGCAATTGAGAAACAGGGTTAGTAAAATATGGAGTATTACCTTTACAAGGCATTTTAGCTGCTAAATAAAAAGTTGTATTTTGCACGCTGCACCGAATACGAAGCCGGAGCGGGGAATATTTGCCACATTTGGATATTGCCCTCTTTCGGGTTTTCCCCGTAGATCACTTAACTGTACTAAATGAGTGCGCTTGCGCAGTAGGATTCAATTTTTGATCGCTAATTTCAATTCACTTGGCTGCCGTGGGAGAATGTAAAATCCCATATGCTTGTATAGCATTTGTACACAAAAATGCCTTGTATAGGGGGATAGGTAATAAGAATTATATTGACATTGCTATTTTCGGGGTAGGCCTATATCATAAATATTGACCGCGCTAAGACCATATTTCCCCATACCCCTCAAGCCCAGTCAATATAATATAAATATTGAAGGACCGTGTTTGTAGGGAGTACAAATACCGTCCCCATATTAAACACAATAGAATGTGTTCCATGTGATAGTATGCTATATTATAAACAAGTAAAGTAAAACAAAATATAAAAATGTCCATTTACCATTTAATTTTGTTAACTGTGGAGAAAAAAAGAGAGAATTTAAACTGGCTCTTTCGTATCACCATATTTTCAAAGTGTGTTTGGTAAGGTAAACATCGAAGCAAAGGTGTATAAGATCACTTAAAATGCCCAGAGAAATACTTGACTGGATATTTGTATCGTGGTTTGGCCTATCTTTGTCATACCGGACAATGTGACTTTGGTTTGAATTTGCTGTTGCAATCACAACGAAATAACCTAAAGTAGTCCCTGTTTTGTACTTATAATCCTTCCAAACGTTTCTTCAAGATCTAGAAACATAAATCTGTATTATTTCTTAGTTAGTCAGCTTCATTATTTTCTGTGATTTCCTTTTTTTTTATAAAGAATTTTAGTCTCGTTGAAGACGGCACGGATAATAGATTGATGAAAAGCCACTACGTCGAACGTGTTAAATACCTACTGCGACGCGATGACAAACCACACGGGTAGGGGAACTTATTTATTAGTTATTATTATTATTATTTTCTTCAAATACTTTTCCTTTTCTTCCTTTTAGATAAATCAGAATTTAGAGTTCAGAACTAGCTTCAATCAACCTGAAACTGAAATTAGTGTGATCGTTGAAAGAGGATAAAGACGGGCCAAGTCGGTGGCGGATTATCAGGGGGCGGGGGGGGGGGGGAGGGGGGGGGGGGAGGGAAGTGTCTGAAAATGTCTGACAAGTCCCCAAACAAATTCTCATTTTATAAAGCTTTTATTTTAGTTAAAAATGTCGGGGGGGGGACGGTATTGATAATATACCTCTGACAGCATCCTTCTTTCAATTATTAAATGCTTACAATAACGCATTTTTAAGGTTTCTTTTTAACTTTCTTTTTAACTTTCATATCCTAAGATGTTTAGTTTATGAACCCAAAGGACAGATGAAGCGACTCGCGCAATGGATTTATCCTACCTTTGCAGGTGAGAATGTTTTACTGTCACCGTGGTAACACATGTTTTATGTTTCTCAAAGGATCCTCCCATAATTCATTTGAATTTTGTTCTCGTACACGCGAATATAAGATACAAATTATAGTCATTAGTATATTTGTATATAGATGTGGGTAGAAAACCACCACTTTTACTTTTATCTCCTCATGTTTTGTTTTACATGATTGTGATAGAGATTTACTATATCAAGTAAACACCTAAATAGTAAAAAAAAAAATCGCTGATTTATGCTGGCAATAAAGGTTATTGTGATTTTGATTTAGAGCGATGATGTAAAATAATGCTTATAAAATGCTGTTTTAAAATCCTAAAGTACTACATTTTAAAAAGAAAATGAAGAGTAGGAGACATGACTTTAATAACACAATAAGTCTTCTTTCTGCAGCTACAATAGAAGATGGAAAACTATTTTCATAAATAAATTCTACTTTTTTGTAATTATTAATATAATTCCTAACGATCTATAACCCCCCCCCCTTTCTCCTTTACAGGCTTCAGGTATTCAACTCGAATCGTGTGTACATTTGGACTTTCCCTTATTGTTCTTTATCAGGTGAGTTTTATTTTCATCATTCTTTGAAGAAAAACATCCAACGCATAGATAGTTCTCTGCCTAAAGCTCGAATGGCTTCGTGAATATTAAATTCATCACCAACTACCCGTTTAGGTAAACAGTGTGTTTGTCTGCAAGTTGTTTCTTAAAACCTTTTCCCCCTTTTCGTTCGAGTGAAGAAAGTCGTGATGTGAAATAGCTTGTTTACAAAGCTCCAGGTCGAACTTTTAATTCGTGAACTATGATGAAATAAACAATATGCGTAAGTTAAGATCAATAATTGTAAAAAAAAAATTTCCTATCAATTCGTGTGTCAGTTTATATGTAATATACATTGGATAGCTTTCTCTGCGGACATTTTGTCACTTATTTTGATGGTGAAATGAAACAGTATGAATGAAACGTTACAGAGGATAATTGCATTATATCACTTATGATTCAAGTCTTTTAGAGCTTATGCAAATATCTAACAATATTTAGTTGTGATAATCAACGAAAATTAATGTTGTATGTGTTTGGTTTAGGAACGATAACGTTCTGTCAAAGAACTGTTGAATTTCAAACTTAATCAACACAATCGCAACTTGCGCAGCTCCCGAGATACTTTGTTGCTGCAGATCCCATCTATCAAAACAAAAATAACGCTAGGTGATCGAGCATTTGCTTGTGCAGCCCCAAAACTCTGGAATAACTTACTATTTGAAGTCAGGAAATCATCATCTGTGAATATCTTTAAATCAAAACTGAAAGCAGATCTTTTCAGTTTAACTGTAAATCTAAGCATACCAGGAGCTCTTGTGGCGCAGTAGAATATATACTTGATGTTGGATAGTTTCTGCGCTCTATAAATAAATGTATTATTATTAATTTTCGTCTCCAACCATGCTTAGATGAGCATAATCTACATCACTAGAACGCTGATAATATTTCATGACTTCGTACTTCAGTTCGTAACCACCATTCCCGAGATGACCAAGTTCTTCGAAATGATTAGGCGTAAGTAAACGATCCTTTGTCTACTGGTACCGGTTGGTCCATGTATTAAGCCTACGGGAATTACAGAATTCAGTAGTCAACCGGTTAAGATGTTCTCAAGTCTGACAGAATCTAAGGTTGAAATTGAATATGTATAATGTTTATTTTCATGATATCAGATAATCATACTTCCGTCAACGTTTTCCCTTGTTTTAAGATATATACACTTTTAAGATATATACTCCGAGCTATCGGGAGGCGCGATAGCTCAGTCGGTAGAGCAGTGGTCTCGTAATCCGGTGACCCGTGTTCGAAACCAAGACGATGCTATAGTGCCCTATGGTAAGGCATTAATCCTCATTACCAGGTCCAAGCCGTCGGCCGTCTGGTTGCTTACTTACAAGCATTTATGCTTTCTTAGCAGTCAGGTAAAATAACCAACCAACCATGACAACCATCACTTTGGTGATGTTTAATTGCATTTGTTAGTTCGTTGACTTATTCATTCTGATGGCCGTAATTACATCAACGTATTCTAAAAAGAAAAAAACAAATACAACGAAACTATTAACGCTTAAGCAAAACATATACATGTACCTTCGTCCGTTTGTACAATTTAAACCTTATTGTTCTCCGTTATACAGTCGCATTTCATCTTTCAAGTTATCCTGCGATATTCATATCTTTCATCAACTGCATCCTTCTCTTGCGAAACTACAGGTTGGTTACGATTTTTTCATTGTATTAAGGAATAGTATTTTGTAATAAATTACAATGATGGCGTAGAGCTTGTATCTTTAGGGCCAAGAAAAGGAGTGAATTCTTTTCTTCTTGATTTGCAAAAGAAAGCGTTGTCAATGCAGTATGTTTATCATGCTGAATTCAAAACGCATGTATCGAGATAATGATTTCTAGCTCAATACAATCAGATTTAATTTGTTTAAGGGTTGTTTTGTCTCTCCATCTGTTCTATAAATATATCATTGAAATTGATGGGGTTTTCAATATAATATTTTGCGTAATTATAATGATATTATAACACCTTTTCCCAGGGAGAATACGAGAGAATTGTGGAAGGGCGACCGATCTCGATTCCAAAACCGATCCAGGGCACCACATTCCATCATCGTAAGTCATTCACAGTTTTTTCTAGTTTCATCTGCTTTGTTCGAAAAGTATTCAATGATTCAAGTACAAGTATGAAAAGTACAGTTAACAACTAAATTATTCATACCCTAACCAGATTTTTGTAATTTTTTTAATTATGTGAAAAATTGTTTTGTCCCCTTTTACGTTTCTTGAAAATGTCACATATTAAATCTTACATCTAAAAGTATTCAACAAAGGTCCTATTTCAACCAGTCCATCTTTGATTCTTAAATTACGAAAAACAAAAAAAATATCAAATTTACAAGGGGTATGCATAATTTAGTTCTTGACTGTATGTCATTGAACGTTGTGTTTTATCTTGTTTTACACGCAGCAGGAAACTGTTCATATTAAATCGTATATTATCATTGTCTATATCTTTATCCTTTTTTATAGTGAAAAAAACATGTGTTATACTGTCTAGCATGTAAATGAATTCGACTAGATCATTATCAAATATTTTACAAATATTTTCCGAATATTTTTAGTTTACTGTAGTTTTCCAACTCTTCTGATACCAAATAGTAAGTTGACATCAGGCTGAGTACGATTCTACATAAAGGATAAAGGAAAATTACTTTAGTTAGTTTATGATTTTCCTTTAGTTGTCGTTTATATCATTGTCTATGACTTTATCTTTTTTGTCTAGTGAAAATATATAATATATCGTCTGGTATGTGAAATAATTTGACTGGATCATTATCAAACATTTAAGAATATTTTTCCTTTGTTGGACACGTAGACCATTTACTACTTTTTTCTTTTTGCCAGGTCTCGTGTTTGAGTTTCTCTAGCTTTAGCGTTGCTTACACATTCTATGGTAAATACATTTGTTCGTTATATTTACGCTATCAATGTTGCTTCAGTCATCAAATAATGATTATAAACTATATTCCTCCATTTTCCTCACTCTTAATTGTTCACTTTCACGCTAACTTTACTTCCTTATGCTACAAAAGTTGTTGAAAACGCTATAAAAGAATCATGCATATACATCATATTTCACAAATTGAACAAAGGATATTGGACTCCCAACTATGTTCCATATTCCCTATACTTTCTTTTTCTCAGAGTTTGTATTGCAATATATTGTTGTTGCAGGGTCCACTTATTAACATCTTATGATTAGGGACCTGCTGAACTAAGTGAATATGATTATGAAATATCTTTTAAAAGACAGATTTGTAAATAATTTTCAAAACCTTATGGTTGTTTCCATTTCACTTAGGTTTTCTGGTGCTTCAAGTCGTTCTTTGGACAATTATGTCGTGTGTGGTTGCCATTATCCGAAACAATTTCTTAATTCCACTGCTCGAACATTATTGGTGAGTAAAGGCTTCTTTTTCATTGGGAGGGGGGGGGGGGATTCGTGTTCTCCACACATTTTTAAAATACATCTATAATTTTGTTTTAATGTCTTATTAAAAACAACACGAGTTTTTAGGATGGGAGAAGCAAGTGGCTCGTAAAGTAAAAGAAAAAATATTGTTATACAGTAGGATTGCGGGTGCACCATGTGAGAGAGAGGGAGGATTGAGGAGTCCTGAAATTTGTTGTTGCTGTTCAAGTTGTTCTTTGGAAAACTGTGTTAGTTGTGGTTGTCATTATTATGATTATCCAGTACAAGTTACTGCTAGGATTGCTCGAGAATTAGTGGTGAGTAAAGGCGTTCTGGTCGCTTTTTAACATCGTACATCATACTGTTATGACACACTTTTTCAAGATTGGTGAGGGATGGGGTTAGTGTTGAGTGGTAAGATTAAACATATCAGTGTATACGCTAAGCTACAACCCATTATGATACCCCTTGTCTCACCCGTTATAAAGGATTGGAGGGAGGAGGGTGCATGGGGTTGTCGACCCCGCCCATAGGCTACTCCAAATAGTTGTATATCAATTGTTATTTGGTGGGGCTCCTGGTGTAAATCTTTTCTTTGATTTCACGTTTAAATAACAGTTTGAGAATCCCGAGCTTTGGTAAAATGCGATTAATAGGAATATATTGACATTCGCATTGCATGCATTGAGATTATTAACAAAGAGTTGATATGATAGGCTTTTATGATAATAGACCCCTATTGAAATCGAATTCTCCTGTGTAGGGTGTTTCAACCTACGAGAGGAAACATAAATGAATGATTGATCTACGGTTAGCTCAAAATACAGAAATAATGTATGAAGCACTTTTAAATATGTTCATCGACGGTATCATCATGATTAATTAAGTAAAACCATGACGACAGAGATATATCTGAATTTGAATACTGATAATGCTTTGTTTGTTTGTTTTAAAACACCAGGTCGCATATCTTTCTCATCGTACTCTTAATAGTGATTCAGCAACTTTTAGCCAGATTTGTTCTTCTCGATCGGAAGACAAAGGGAGCATTGGTCATAAACAACAGGTTTGTCATTCTCTTCGTTCTGTCGAATCTCCTCTTCATTCCCTGTTGAGCGGTTGTAATAGAAGGCAGGATAAAGTAACATAATATGTACTTTTTAAAAGAGTTCCTCAAATTCCACGGTTACGCGAATATAAAATAAAAACAATAGTAAATTCACTGCTCTGATTATTATCATTAGAAAGTGTGTTTCCTCTTTAAAGTGATACCACATTTGTTATGATTTTGTAGCCATTGAGTGAGCAGTACATTAGAATAATGTCATGGTAAAAAAGGTCTTTGATTGATCGCACCTTAAACAAAATTCATAACGTTCTTAAATTTTAATCGGCGTTTGCTCAAACTTTCCCCTACCTTTTCCTCTCCTTATTCTGCTCTTATTAAAACCAAATTAAAAACAGAGTGGACTTCCCCTTTTAATGGCCATTGATCTATTGGTTTATAGTGGTGTGATCCTTAAGGTCCCCTAAAATTATTGTTCCCCCCAGGATTGAAATGGGTGATACAAATGTTGCAAAATTGTTTTTGAGTTTCTGATGGTATAACTCTATTATCAAATAAACATTTACTTTACTTGTTATAAAGAGAAGTGATGCTGAGCTAGCCCCATGATTGTCCCTTGACAGTGTTTGAGCTCTATAAGTTTACACTATTATTATACTTATTATTATTTATTTCCCCCCTAGACATCTGTTCCACATCATCATCCACTTCTTCTTCTTTCTCAACATCATCGTCGGCCTCTTGGGAAGTCTTCTTCGCATCATCAAAGTCACATTCATTGGTATCTTGCTCATTGGCCGAGTCGACTTATGTCTGGCGCCGCCTGGGTTTGAATGGGCTGATAAGGGTAAGACAATAGTTCCACAATATTCAGATTATTGCATCAAAGAAGTAATATAATATTTTTATCAAATTTCAATCCAAGAAGTGAGATGATTTTCTATACAGACTTGATGAATATTCACAAAAGGCCTATTGCATCTTATTACGATGTCATTTACGTCTACAATGAAGGAAAGAATATTGTTCAAAAGCTCTTGATTTGATTGATTGAGGCATAAGTTCTCTCATTTTCGCCAGGTTTTAATATTTCCATTTGAATATGATGAGCCTCTGGTAATATCCTCACCAGTGGTGAATCTAGAGGGTGACTCCGCCAAGCGAAATGACCCCAAACTGACAGATACTCACAAATATTGGCCGTGTCAACGTATCGGTCTCGTTAGGGCTGGGGTATTCGTGACGGTGGCATTGCAAGTTACACCCGTTGCAGTAGCGGTCCCAGAGGGATGGGGCTCGGCACTCAAGACCCCTCCCAGATTTCTTTAAGCCCCAGCCCAAAATGTAGAAATGGAAGAAAATGAATGTAAAACCCAAAATCCCCCACAGAGAGCAAAAAAAAAAAAAATCTTCAACCGTTCATGGCCTGTTGCACCCGAGGCATGACATATGGATGCGTCAGCGATTGCATGGTTCGATTTTGGACGAGCCATGTGACGGATTGCAAAATGAGTAGTGCACAATTTTTTTTTGAAAATCTGGGTTCTGTGCTATTAAGTAGCTATCACAGACTCGATTAGTGATAACGCACCTAAAATGATACCTCGTGTACAAGGGTCTTAAAGATGAAGCTACTGAAATTCTCTCACATCCCTTCAAGGTTTCAAAGCCTACCGCTCCTTTCTCGAGTTGGAAGTCAGCCTGACTCACCCAGTGGTCGTCACATTCTGTCATTTACTGAACCAATCACGGAGAAACAGAAGTGCTGATGGAGATAACGACGTCGAGAGCGGGCACGACCTCGAAGCCGAGGTAGATGGTGACGTCGCTATTATTGGTAAGTCTCTCATTAAATGAAATCACGTTAAATAAATATCTCGATATTTAACAAACAGGCTATAGGCTTGTAAAAGTCATGGGATTCCTGACTGACCTATAGGTTTATAATTATGATTGTAGCATGAACTCAATCATTGATTTATTTTTGGATCCGAGGCAAAGTTACCCACTCCCTTTTAATAATAGATTCTTGTAATAAAAATGTATTTTCCTTAAACAATGTTTATTGATAACAAAAACAACCACAACAAGAGTAGGAATCATATCATTACTACTACTTTTACTGCTACTACTATATACTACTACTACTACTACTCTACTACTACTACTACTACTACTACTACTTCTACTACTACTACTACTACTACTACTACTACTTCTACTACTACTTCTACTACTACTCTACTACTTCTTCCACTGATTTCATTACTTTTACTACTACTTCTACTACTACTCTACTACTTCTACCACTGATATCATTACTTTTACTACTACTATACTACTACTACTACCTATACTACTAACGCTGATGAATGGTCTAATATTAAGGGGTGTGGTAGATTGTTTTTGTATTACTAGTGCCCTCCAATCTCTTTATGTGATAGGGGTATTTTGTGTATAATATTTTACCCAAAAGTCAACTGTCAGAATTCTACTAAAATTTTAACCCGATAGCTGGGTTTAGCCTTTTTATCTTTAAAATCGGGTTAAACAAAGGAAGTCTTCCAGTTTTTATCTCTTGGACCTAATGCTTTTTACTGAATTCGTTTTATTTCATTGACAATGTTTCTTTTTTATGTTTCTCATTTCACCAAAGATGTTGCTGCTTCCTCCTGGGGCGCAAATAGTGAACGCCTCTTGAGAAGAAGAGTGAGAAATCGTTGGCTAAAAGCATTCACATTGATTCATAACAAACGACTGGTGTACGAGAGACTACACAAGCTGGAAGAAGCGAACAGAGAGGAACATCATAATAGGATGTTCTACATAATGCCCCAGGAAACGGAAGCAGTTTAGAGGTCAGGTTCATCGGTGGACTACGGAAGCTCCACTGTCCTGAGCAATGCGATGGTTTGTGGTATCGACCGACCCTCAAACAAAAATAACGACTGGCCAGAATTAGAAGCTGTAGTCGTTTGATATATTTGTTCGTCGTATACTGATATTTAGGAGAGGAAAATTATTTAATGACGTTGTAAATGACGTTTCATTCTTGACATCCGTTCTAATTATCTTAAAGGAAGGCCGAGGCTATCGAGCGAATTTTGTCGTCGCCGAAAAGCGTAACTCCCTGAACCCTAGGTTATACAAACTTCGCGCGTATGTGTCTGTGCTTACGTTAGGCGTAAACAAACATAAATATTGCCCTTTGCGACCTTAAAACAAATCTTAATATCTACGGTCGGCTTTACAAAAAAGTGTTGTTGTTTTTTTACCGTTTTTTAGAAGAAAAAAAAATGTTTACTGATTAAAGAAATATGTATTTTGTTTGTTTATAGGAAGTTGAGTTCTGTTTTTTTAGACCGCAAATGTCTTCAAAGTGCATAGTTATTGCTCTTATTCTTATCTAAGACGTTTCTAGTGCCCTTTTAGGGCCTAAAATCGATATCAAGGTAATTTTAGACCCCAAAAATATGTGTGAAATTTAGCCAATACGATCATACCAATTTAGCTCCACTTTCAGAAAAATACAGTGACCGTTAATTAATTAATTATTTGATAATAACAATACATGGGCCGGCTGGTTGTGTGTAATATAACCAGCACGAAAAAGCCAACAAAAAAGCCAACATCGGCATTGGTTGAAATACAACGTAAAAGGCGCAATTACGTTTTTTCAACGGCTTTTCAAATTATAGAATGTTTGTGGAGGTACACAAATATTAGAAATCGTTATATTTGTGTGTGTGCGATTCCCGAATGATCCTAAAATTCAGGCAAATTTCCAGCGGTGATTAACCGACAATGTCTCAGATTATCTGTGATGTTTTAACCAGTCTTTACTCAAGAAAAGGATAATAAGGCAAGAATTCTTTGTAGACTATATATGGACTGCTTTAATATTCGAGGCATACCCGTCTCTATGCTTTCTCTCGGGGTGCCGCGGAGCGCCGAGGGGGTCATAGCAGGATGTAACGTCTCTTTGAGCCTATAGAAACAGCCATGCCTCTCATAGCAGTCAATATCTATACCATTATCAAATTTTTAACATGTCTGTGTGTGAGCTATTATAATCATCCTAAGCATCATTTTCATTTTTTAAAGAATAAAGTCTACCTTGAATTAATACTTCATATTTTGTTTATTATTTTGTGTAATACTCTCTAGAAAGCCATACGTTAGAAGGTAGAATATGATAGATGTAATATTACGGTCACACCGACGAGACCGATACCGGACAGACAACAAACCGAACAATATATTACATTAGCCCATAGGTCAATAATCGGTCGATTTCGGATCTTTTTGTAGTCGGTTTGAAGTCGGTTTACCGGGGTGTGACTGAGATATAACGGGTACATCCTGGTTGATCGAACTGCCAGATATAATGAAGAAAAGAGGAAAATTCGCGTGATCGAAGGTTAATAAGGTCTCGCAGGCTTTCATCGAAAGGGTGCGGTGCGGCGCGGCGCGGTGTGGTGTGCTCAACGCACCCATTCGATAAAAGAGGGGGGGGGCTTTTCTCGAAAGGGTGCGTTGAGAGCGGAGTACCGTTTTAACACACCCTTTCGATAAAAGCGGGGGGGCTTTTCTCGAAAGGGTGCGTCGACTAGTCTTTCGCATCTGTCGTTTAAAATGAGGATCTGGGACAGAAGGTAATAGTTGCCAATTTAAGTATATCGAAAATGTATTAAATAAAATGGAATGGAGTCTTGATTACAGAGTGGTCTCTTTCGTTATTACTATGTTGATGGGGGAGACAGAGAGAAGGAAAAAAGGGAAAGGGAAAGGGAAGATAAAAGGAAAGAAAGAAGAATAAGAAGAAAAGAGGGAAACGGGGGGGGGGGGGGCGAAGGGCTCTTGCCTCCTCCTCATCCCCCCCCCCCCACCCCGCCAAAAAATAAATTAGAGAGAGAGAGAAGGAAAAAAGGGAAAGGGAAAGGGAAGATAAAAGGAAAGAAAGAAGAATAAGAAGAAAAGAGGGAAACGGGGGGGGGGGGGCGAAGGGCTCTTGCCTCCTCCTCACCCCCCCCCCCCACCCCCCCAAAAAATAAATTAGAGAGAGAGAGAAGGGAAAGGGAAAGGGAAAGAAAATCTAAAAGGAAAGAAAGATAAGGAAGGAAAGAGGGAAACGGGGAAGAAAGAAGAGGAATAAGAAGGAAAGAGGGAAACGGGGGAAGGGCGAAGGGCTCTTGCCTCCTCCCCCCCCCCCGCCAAAAATAAATAAGAGAGAGAGAGAGAAGGGAAAGGGAAAGAAAATATAAAAGGAAAGAAAGAAGAGGAAGAAGAAGGAAAGAGGGACGGTGGGAAGGGCGAAGGGCTCTTGCCTCCTCCCTCCCCACCCCCCGCCAAAAAATAAATAAGAGATAGAGAGAGAAGGGAAAGGGAAAGAGAAGATAAAAGGAAAGAAAGAAGAGGAAGAAGAAGAAGAAAAGAGGGAAACGGGGGCGAAGGGCTCTTGCCTCCCCCCCCGCCAAAAAATAAATGAGAGAGAGAGAGAGAAGGGAAAGGGAAAGAGAATAAAAAAGGAAAGGAAGAAGAATAAGAAGAAAAGAGGGGCTCTTGCCTCCTCCTCCCCCCCCCCCGCCAAAAAATAAATAAGAGAGTAAAGGAAAAGGGAAAGAGAAGATAAAAGGAAAGAAAGAAGAATAAGAAGAAAAGAGGGAAACGTGGGAAGGGCTCTTGCCTCCTCCCTCCCCACCCCCTGCCAAAAAATAAATAAGAGATAGAGAGAGAAGGGAAAGGGAAAGAGAATAAAAAAGGAAAGGAAGAAGAATAAGAAGAAAAGAGGGGCTCTTGCCTCCTCCTCCCCCCCCCCCCCCCCGCGCCAAAAAATAAATAAGAGAGAGAAGGGAAAGGGAAAGAGAATAAAAAAGGAAAGGAAGAAGAATAAGAAGAAAAGAGGGGCTCTTGCCTCCTCCTCCCCCCCCCCCCCGCCAAAAAATAAATAGAGAGTAAGGAAAAGGGAAAGAGAAGATAAAAGGAAAGAAAGAAGAATAAGAAGAAAAGAGGGAAACGTGGGAAGGGCGAAGGGCTCTTGCCTCCTCCCTCCCCACCCCCTGCCAAAAAATAAATAAGAGATAGAGAGAGAAGGGAAAGGGAAAGAGAATAAAAAAGGAAAGGAAGAAGAATAAGAAGAAAAGAGGGGCTCTTGCCTCCTCCTCCCCCCCCCCCCCCCCCGCCAAAAAATAAATAAGAGAGAGAAGGAAAAGGGAAAGAAAATATAAAAGGAAAGAAAGAAGAGGAAGAAGAAGGAAAGAGGGAAACGTGGGAAGGGCGAAGGGCTCTTGCCTCCTCCCTCCCCACCCCCTGCCAAAAAATAAATAAGAGATAGAGAGAGTAGGGAAAGGGAAAGGGAAAGAGAAGATAAAAGGAAAGAAAGAAGAGGAAGAAGAAGAAGAAAAGAGGGAAACGGGAGCGAAGGCTCTTGCCCTCCCCCCCGCCAAAAAAATTAATAAGAGAGAGAGAGAGAGAGAAGGGAAAGGGAAAGGGAAAGAGAATATAAAAGGAAAGAAAGAAGAGGAAGAAGAAGAAAAGAGGGAAACGGGAGCGAAGGGCTCTTGCCCTCCCCCCCCGCCAAAAAAATTAATAAGAGAGAGAGAGAGAGAGAAGGAAAGGGAAAGGGAAAGAGAATATAAAAGGAAAGAAAGAAGAGGAAGAAGAAGAAAAGAGGGAAACGGGAGCGAAGGGCTCTTGCCCTCCCCCCCGCCAAAAAAATTAATAAGAGAGAGAGAGAGAGAGAAGGGAAAGGGAAAGGGAAAGAGAATATAAAAGGAAAGAAAGAAGAGGAAGAAGAAGAAAAGAGGGAAACGGGGGCGAAGGGCTCTTGCCCTCCCCCCCCCCCGCCAAAAAAATAAATAAGAGAGAGAGAGAGAGAAGAAAAGGGAAAGAGAAGATAAAAGGAAAGAAAGAAGAGGAAGAAGAAGAAAAGAGGGAAACGGGGGCAAAGGGCTCTTGCCTCCTTTCTTTCCTATTCTCCCTCTTTTTTCGTTTTTCTCTTTCTTTCTTTTCTTTGTCTTTTTTTCTGTTCTTTCCCTTTCCCTCTCTTTTTTTCCCTCCCCCTTTTCTCTTTTTTCCCGACGGCAGCGCAATTTTACCGACAATATCCTGACAGGTGGGGGGGGGGGTGTCGCACCCCACACCCCCCTTTGGAGACGCCCCTTCCTACGCCACTGTTGGCGACCACAAGGCTATCAATACAAATTAAGACATATTAATGAAGATTCTTTTTTAATGTGCAGAGAGATAAGTATTTTCTCTATGAACTTGTTTAATGGAAGGACAATAAATAATATTAAAAACATGAATACTATAGCGATATCATGATGAGAGAGATGATCTAAGTCATACTTTCTTTCAATGTGATTGGAGTAGACTTGAGGGTGGGGGGGGGGTCCCCCCTAAGATCTCGGCCGTTTCACAGCCGATCGCCGCGAAAATGTGCATGCATGTCAAGTGAAGTGTATAAAAAACTATGGTAATTTCAATTTTTTGAAAATTCACTCATTTGCATATTTATGGTAATTTATGCAAACAAGGTCAGAGAATTCACATTTTTACCCATAAATCATATATAATTCATATTCAAGCGTTCTTTTTCACTACATATATTTGTTAGAATAATAATACGACAACAAAGTTGGAAGAGCCAGTTTATCCCTATGTTATCTCTTGTTTTGATAATTTGTATTGATGTATTATATTGTTTTTGTTGTTTTATTTCATTTCTAACCACAATTCAACTATTTTGACCCCAAACAAACACATTAACTTCAAACAAAACCAAATAACCAATGTTTTCTCTATTTTTAAAAGAATAAATGGTATTTCCATATGTTTGGTACATAAATCACAAAAATGAGCGATTTTAGGGCTGACATGCAAAAACAAAAGGTCACGTGACTCCGCAACTATACGTCCAATTTTCAACAAAAAAATGTTTCAAAAGATGCGTAAGACTCGAAAGAAAAAAGTCATAACAGAAAAAACTTTATATCTGCCGCGGTTCCGGAGTAGTCGCGAAATTACTAGTGAGCACTAATTTTTTTTGGGGGCCCTCGAAATTTGAAAAATCGTACCCCCCCCCCCTTGAACGCCAGGGAGGGGGGGGGGGGCCTATCCCCCCAAAAACGGTAAAAATTAACGTGTTTTTTTTACAGGGCGGAGCCCTCAGAAGCTCAGGGGTATTAAACATCAAAATTAACGTCGGATGAGCATATTTTATACCTTATTTGTGACAGTGGCAGGACACAATTTGGTGTTGGGTCCAGGGGGCGGAGCCCCCAGAGGCTCAGGAGTTTTGTACATTAAATTATTATTATTTTATACCTTATTTGTGACACAGGGGTCACGAATTGGCGTGGGGTCCAGGGGGTGGAGCCCCCGGGAGCTCAGGGGTTTTGGGCAATAAATAACGGTCAGATGAGCATATTTTTATATCTATTTGTGACACTGGCAGGACACAAATTCTTCTTCCTCTTCTTTCTTTCCTTTTATCTTCTCTTTCCTTTCCTTCTCTCTCTCTCTCTTATTTATTTTTTGGCGGGAGGGGGGGGGGGAGGGAGGAGGCAAGAGCCCTTCGCCCCCGTTTCCCTCTTTTCTTATTCTTTTTCCTCTCCTTTCTTTCCTTTTAGATTTTCTTTCCCTTCCCCTCTCCCTTCTCTCTCTCTCTCTCTTATTTATTTTTTGGGCGGGAGGGGGGGGGGGGGGGGGGAGGTAAGAACCCTTCGCCCCCGTTTCCCTCTTTCTTATTCTTTTTCCTCTCCTTTCTTTCCTTTTAGATTTTCTTTCCCTTTCCCTCTCCCTTCTCTCTCTCTCTCTCTTATTTATTTTTTGGGCGGGAGGGGGGGGGAGGAGGCAAGAGCCCCCCCCACCCCCCCCCGTTTCCCTCTTTTCTTCTTATTCTTCTTTCTTTCCTTTTATCTTCCCTTTCCCTTTCCCTTTTTTCCTTCTCTCTCTCTCTAATTTATTTTTTGGCGGGGTGGGGGGGGGGATGAGGAGGAGGCAAGAGCCCTTCGCCCCCCCCCCGTTTCCCTCTTTTCTTCTTATTCTTCTTTCTTTCCTTTTATCTTCCCTTTCCCTTTCCCTTTTTTCCTTCTCTCTGTCTCCCCCATCAACATAGTAATAACGAAAGAGACCACTCTGTAATCAAGACTCCATTCCATTTTATTTAATACATTTTCGATATACTTAAATTGGCAACTATTACCTTCTGTCCCAGATCCTCATTTTAAACGACTGATGCGAAAGACTAGTCGACGCACCCTTTCGAGAAAAGCCCCCCCGCTTTTATCGAAAGGGTGTGTTAAAACGGTACTCCGCTCTCAACGCACCCTTTCGAGAAAAGCCCCCCCTCTTTTATCGAATGGGTGCGTTGAGCACACCACACCGCGCCGCG
>JAVYIG010016779.1:0-29529 GCA_035222895.1 Strongylocentrotus droebachiensis
CCTGTCACTTTCAGAAGATTCTTCCTCATCGCTGTCTTCATCCTCATCATCCTCTTCCTCATCCTCATCATCGTCATCATCATCATCTTCACCGCTCTCGTCTTCACTACTGCTTCCATACAGCTGTCGGTGCCACACTAAAGTAAAAAATAAACAAGACATTTGAATATATACATGTATTCAGGATTTTCTTAGACTGATAATTTAACACTCACTTAGCAATATCATTCACAAATATTTTGTCAATATTCACTGTATTGTTTATCAATTTACATTGTAGAACAAAATGCTCAAAGAAAAATTATCAATCTCTAAAGTTATAATGTAGGATAAGACCCAACCCCCATGACCAAAATAAAATCCAGGGTTTATAATCAGCATGAGATGAATTAAAGGTATTACAAAGTTTTGGTATGGGGTCATGAATTTGGTTCAAATAACATATTGGAAGCATAAGTGATCCTACAATATTCAGTGATCGTTGTCGCTGTTGAAATCGAGTCTAAAGTGATGAAATTATAAATAATAAACTCTTTATGTTGTATAGCTCCCTCTCAAGGTCAAGATATTGATTTAGCTATAAAACAATGTTTCTTGACCAAAATCGACCAATTGGTTATTTCCGTTTGGAAATTATATATCACAACTGCATATTCTGAGATTTTCATTGTATGGCCGTAGGCGCTATTTGAAATTTATCAAAATTTACCGGGAGCACCGGTAAATTTGATATTCAATTTATCTCGAAAGCAGAAGTGTTTCATGGGCTACTTTTTTTTATTGCTTATAATACATCCACAGGGGCATCCAAATATATCAATATTGTAAGGAATCACTATATCCACCCAATTTTCATAATTTACCAAAACTTTGTATTACCTTTAAGTTAAAATATCACTCACTATAACAAAAACGCAGGAGTTTAAATCACAACATTCTCATGATCATAAGTTGTAAATCTTATGAATATTGCTCACTGATTCAATACTCAGAGTGCACAAAGGAGTTTGAAGACAATAAAAAAAAAAAAAATCTGTACTCACTTCTTTTCAGCATCTCCTCAATAAGGGGCTTGAACTGTAAGCATTCTGCATTTTCAGGTTCATATATCAAAACTGTAATAAAAGAAAGATGTAAGAAAATAATGTAACTCAAGTTGTAGGTACATGACTTGAATTATAAAACATTCTCCAAATTATACTACTGTAATTGATTGGTTTGTGTTTTAAGAAATCAAAAGATAATTATATCTTGGTGAAAAATCTAATATAATTGTTAGAGATACAATGCATATTATCCCTTCTTTAATATTGACAATAGAAAAAGTATCCTAAATTTTAATCACCATTCAGCTTTGATTAAATACAACATAATTCTTAGTTCAGTCTAAATTTCTGAATAATTTTGAAATAGCAAATTTTTTTTTGCGCTTTTACTTACTCATTTTACACAGCTTATCTGCAGTTTCATAGTCTTCTTCCATCACAGAATCTAGGAACTGAAAACAAAACAAAATCAAGTGAATGCCTATTTTTGAAGTCCTGACTGTCAATGAAAACGTCTGCATGTAAATCTATAACATCTTCCCGAGTGTGAATAGAATGCAAGCAAGGAATAAGGTTTTTGTGAATGTGTGAATATAAATACAAATATGCATCTTCAATGTTATTTTAAACATTTATTACTCTCTTGAAAGAATGAAAGGGGGAGCACAACTCCCCAATATATATATTGAAAGCAAAGCAAAAACAAAACAATTGGGTTAATAAAGGGGGGGCAGGGGCCTCTTCTCATTTACCACTATTTATACACTGGCATTTATAAACTTACTTCTCCCATGAGTTCAATTGGAGCAGTTGGTCCTTCTTCCTCATCATCATCCTCATCATCCTCATCTTCATCTTCATCCATCTTAGTCTTGTCAGGTTTATCGTCTCTACTGTCTTCAAGGAATGGAGGAGGTCCAGCAGTGGCTCCCTTACTTGTACTGGGTTCATCAGCTGTAATGGATACAAGTATTTGGACTTGATCATTATCTTAATGAATATAATTTAACAATAAATCATGTTTCTCCGAGCAGCCTTGGAGGTGAGCTATTTCATTTACTTGTTATTTAATTAAACTATCATGTGCACATTTGATTTTTATATATCAGGCTACTCTCTGACATGCTTTAAGGATATCAAAAATCGATTTCGGTTAGAGAATATGACAACAGTTTTAAATTCATTAAATTCTCTTATCTTTTATTTTGAAGGGTGATGCAAACTTACTGCAACACTCACATATCTTCTCCAAAGTTAACCAATGACAAGCCAAAAGATTGGATTAACAAGGTCAATTGCCAATCTGTCCATGAAATACTAATGAAATAAACTTCATCCAAGGTTTTCATTTTTTAATATTACACAATCAACTTCATAACCATGCAGAAACAGTGAAAATAAACAATTTCTCAACATGTAACGATGGCTTGTTATAAGTTTCAGAAAATACAAAATATTAAATAATCCAGCTTACCTGGATTCATTTCTGCTTGACCACCTGTTGAAACATAGTAAGAATTGGACATGGTAGAAGAAGGGTCTTTATCTGGAAATTTTACGAGAGTTGATTTCCAATTATTCATCATCAAAAGGGCAACAATTTGATATCAAAAAGTATTGGGTAGAAGAAGAGAGATGACATTTTATGGTTGGCCAATGTTTATTCCAACGGCACATATTTTAAGAAGCTCATGGCTCTTTGAGCCGTGTGTTACTAGTAGTTGGGGAACAGCTAAAGCCCATTGCAATATTTAAAGATATCGCAACTATTTCTTTGCTAAGTGTGCAGTAAGGATTGACTAAATATAGATCACTTGCTGGCGTGTTGACACCATTTGTGCTCATTCTAACGTGCCATTAATATTCACAATTGTCTCTACATGTGATCAAAATACCGGTATGTGCATTCTTTATTAACATACAAATCATGATGATTCAGGCTCCTTTAATAATTTATGCAAAACTAGACTTTAAAAGATCCATTTTCTATCTCTCAGTCTCACCTTTCCTCTTTGCTGCACTCCCTGATTTTCTCTTCTCTTCATGTTGTTTGATCTCCTTGTCCTTCATACTCAACTGCTCCATCAGATAGTTCAACCTCTGCTCTGTACGTTCCTTCTCTGACCAAACATTAACCCCATCACCGTTCCCTCCATTCACACCCACTCCTATCACCCCCTCAGCTTCATGGGATAGTCCACCAGTGGCTCCCAAAGTCTTGTTTTTGTCTACATGTGTATGGCTTGTTCCATTTGTTAGAGGGGGTGTTAGCCTGGCAACGTCTTCTGGCACAAAGTCCCAATTTTCATTCTTTGGAATTCCATGCCTGATGAGGAATGTAGAGAGAAATAAGGATAAACATTGTCTAATACCATTAAGTCATAGATGGATCTTATATTCATGTAAAATTAAATTGTTGCGTTGCTAGAATATCTAACTTGAATGGGTGAGAACTTATGTCTCTTCTATATTCAAACTTTGTGATTGTAAAAAGATTGATTTGGCTGTTTTCTTTGTACTTGTTTGTTTAATATATAAATTACCTACAAAGTAAGGCAAACCCATATCGCTGCATTCTGTCTCATTTTTCTTTAAAAATGTCACATATGTGGGACTTTTCCCCCGTCTCTTTTGATGTACTTTCCCTGTTTAGTTTTTGTTACCTTCCTGTCCTAAGCACTAAATGGGATTGATTTGACCTCATAGTAAAAAATAAGAAATAGATAGTACCTGCAAATATTTCAGTAAAATTCTTTTTTCCAAGTTCCATTTCACTGACTGTGTTTAAAAGAAAACTTAGCAAATCTAACCTGCTGAGCTAAAAGCCAGAAGGGAATTGATTGTGTTTAATGAATCATAAGAGCTACCTTAAATCTCTTATTGCTCTTGGTGGGAAATCAGATCTATCAAAAAGTCATGCCCTCCGTCATTATACACTCACGTTTCATAGTTTCTCTTGACAGTGGTCAAAGAAACCTGTTTGTGGATAGTACTGCCTGGTCTAGATTCCCCTGGAGTAGGTGAAGCTGAAGCAAGACCAACCAAACTGTTAGCCCTGTTGAATCCCGCATCATGATCCTCCTGACCTTGACGCGACCTCCGACCTGATGACCCCGCACTCTGTGTTTGACGAGGACTGTTATTATCTGCACTGTCGGTCCGGCTAGATGGGCGATGACTGGTGCGACTGGATGTCCTTGATCCAGGTCTGTCTTTGATTGGCTCATCTGTAAGTAAACATGAAAAGGTAGCATCCATTGTTCAGTTTTCTGTACTAAATCTTGAATTATACATAGCAACCAATAGAAGCCAAAAAGAATATCTGATTGATTTATAGTTATTCTGCACAAAAATTCTTTGATTCTATCTTATTTTTTCTATTTCTCTTTATTTAAATCAAATTTTTATTGTATAGCGCAGGAACTTTTTATAGGTGTGAATTTTTAGCATACCAGTACCGTACTTGTTTTATCTCTGTAACTAGTGTACAATATTTAGCATAGGCAGGGGTGATGGGGTCAATTGTCCATAACCCACAATGAAGGAGAAAAAAACATTCTGTATCCAAATTGGCCTTTCATTCATGTTTATTTACCCATCAAATTTCCCAGGCTTCCCTCCATGCCCCCTCCCCCCCCCCCCTCCCACCCACCATGAAAATCAGACATGATTTGTAAGCTTCATGACCACAAAACTCTGGTGCCATGTTCTGAAGTTGTGTCCGTCAAAGGTGAAAGGTATGTTAGTGTCCATTTACCATTACAAACTGAAATTGCATGGAATAAACACTTATTACTGGTCTGATGTCTCGCTTAACTATACAGGTACACAGGTAGTTTTTCACGTTATCAAATCACTTGTCCTAATTTAGAATTGCAAAGATAATCAACATACTTTCACTTCCATATCTACCTATTAAGGTTTTCATATTCAACAAATGAAAAATGATTGACATTTTTTGATTATTTCTTACCATCCGGTGGCAACACTTCTAGCTGGCTTCCTGATCTCTGTATGGGGGTCTGAAAATAATTACATCAGTGATACTTTGATAATATTTGACAAATGTGTAAAGGTCTTGTCATTATCCTTGATTAATTAATGATGCTCAGTCACAGCATTTCTACTCTAATCCGAGAAAGAAAAAAAAAGAAGTTCTGTTCCTCCGACAGTGAGGCCTAACTTAAACTAAACCGGTATAGATCCAATTTAGCAATAAAAATGCAATCTACTCAACTTCTTTTCAGCAATTAGAGTTTGTAGATATGTCAATTTATATTTATTTGTTGCTAAATTTGTGAATGTTGATCACAAACAAGTGAATTTTAATCTTTCTTACAAATGCAGTTCTACAGTATTATCTCTCTCTTACAAATGGAGTTCATCTTTATTTCATTGGAGTATTATTCCTTCTTATGTTTTATACAATTGTGTTTTTCCTCTCTTCATTCTCCAAATTTGCACTGTACTATCTTGTCTATTGTACATGTTGTATATCTGAACTTGTTGTATTTCAGTCAAGATGTAGATCGAAGCCTTTAGCTGCGATGTTGAATTTTTCAATAAAACTTATCAATTCCGTGTGTCACCATGTTTCTTGATCGTCTTCCTGACGGAGGCCTAGGAATGGGAGAAAATAATAAAGACATTTGACAATGATGTATTTGAAAATTAGATTGGATTAGACCAAGAATTGGTCAATTATTTAGTTTTGAACATTGAAAGTACATTTTCAGAATACATGTAGAATCACATAATCTACATGAAGGGCCACTTTCTCCAGACTGTCTTGTATGGTAAATAAACATGCACACACGCCCCCGCACCCCACTGTCGGTACCGTATGCAATTGTACTGTGCAGCAGTTTGCCGCGAATCCCGTGAGAAAGTATATAGGTCTATTATAAGACTTTGTTTCTAGGAAACATACTCCAAAAAAGATAAGAAAATTCATAAGAAACAGGTAAGAAACATAACAACTTTAAATCATGACTAAGCCTACTATTATTTGAACAATTGATGAAGATTTATCATACTATGAAGGGGTGACCAAAGTTTGCGGACATTTTAGAACATAGGTCTATTACAAAATGTGATATTTGATCTATGATTTCTCATATTCTACACAAATTTATTTATTTCAATTATTACCAAATGGACGGCAAAGTTTTTTTTACTGCAGATTGCATGGTTCAACTAGAAAATTTATCGTCAAGGATTTCGGACTCGGAGATATTGCGATCTAAAAATTTGATGTCCGATTGTGCGTGCGCGCTGCATCTAAAAAAGTCAGAAAACCAACGAGACCTGAATTCACGCACGGGGGTTTACAGTTGATATATCCAAAAATGCGATCCATCAAAAGAATAAGGTAATATCATAATTTGCCAGGCAAGATATCATACAATCAGTTGGTACCACTTTTTACTTACAATTTTGAGGAAATCTGTTCTCAAATTGAAGATTTTCAGACCCTTGACCTTATCGGTAAGTTGATAATTTTTCGGAACGGATGCAAAAGATTGCAAAATTTGCCAATCTTTTGTCAATATTTTGTCAATATTTTCACAATTTCGTACCCAATTCCATTTTATTGGAATCCTCTTTCCATAGGTGATATCAGATTTTTGAAATCTTACTGATTTTTTGAGATGGCGGACTTAGGTCACACGTGAACTTTGATCACACCGCCATACATTTTAGTTGAATTCTGCAATGTTATACTTCAGGTATCTCCTAGACCAAATTTTCCGACTCTTTCGTTCGTTAAGCCTAGCTCTTATTTCGGTAGGGCCTTAGAGAGAGCCGACCCATACCCCAATAAGATTTAAGAGGGCTTAAGTTAACGAACGAAAGAGACAGAAATTCGATCTAGGTATCTCCACGCCGGAGTTACAGGTCAAAGTATGGATATGATTCTGAATTAGGGCCAAAGAAATATGCATATACCAGTGTTCATAGACTACTAACTAGATCTAGACTACATGGGAATTTAGAATTAAGCAGGCTGTGCCTGACGTCTGCCGCGTTTGCGTGCTGGCGCCGCGCTGGCTGCGGCGCGGCTTACCTGCTGGCCGTGGGTGAGCCAACTACGGTAGAAATACCGCCAGCTCCCCGATCGAGGACCGCCATTGAATTAGTGGTACTGTCATCTCTACTCTCCATTTTGGCTCACATTCGTAGGTCTCACCACTTTTAAATCATCTCGATAAACTCTTTGAATAATATATCATATATTGTTGAACAAGATGTTGTTATTTTTCAATTAGGTTTTGTATGATACTTGACGGAATTAGGGCCTTCAACTGCCAAAAAAAAATTGTTTACAGTCGCGTAGCTACTATTCGACATATGTATGGTAGCTAACAAAAAAGAAAAGAAAAAAAAGGGACAATTACCAGTAGGAATTATACTTTTCGGATCATTTGCTGGAATATTGAATTGAAAGAGAACCCACAGTATGAATAGAAGACCTACACTCGCATCGATTGTACTGATCGCCGATATTTGTATAACTGGAAGATTATTTCGAAATATGATAAACCGTGAAAAATAAATGAAGAAGAAAAGTCATTTGGAAAATGTTCCCACATTGCCATAGTCAAAGTGGGCATGTCCTTATTATATCAACAGCATTTTAATAGACAGTATTAACCGGTATGAAATACAACTTTTGACACATCAGAGAATAAATTTCGGATGGCAGGCATGGATGAAAGGGTAACAGAGTAGCAATGGTAAATTGCTGAAGCGAGAGGGGAAAAATCCAAAGATTTTGTTGAGGCACGTTTTGAGAAGGGGGCACTCATTAGAAAAGAAAAAGGGACACTTAAATGAAGTAAAAAGGGACATTTTTCTTAAGTGAAAAGGGAGCACTGTGCCCCTCTTGCCTCATTCGGAGCACCACCTCTGATCATTGAGTATATGTATAATTCAGTATGTTTGCCAAAACAGGTAATTAGTTTGGGTTTTGATTTATATCACTTAAATGAAGTGCACACATGTTATACCCTAGCATTGGTTTGTAAGACAACATTTCATACTCCTTTAAAAAGATATATGGAAATAAAATGTGGAATGTCAATGAATCTACCCATAACAATACAGTATGAGGGTCTGATGGAATTCAGTCAGTCCATGGAAAAGGGAAACACTGGTTTCGTGTTACAAAAGTTTGTGTTGATTTGTTTTTTCCACTTCATAATATAATTGCAAACCATACCTCATTTGACACTTTTCCATTTATAAAGTAGGTCTATATGCACCTCATTGCCCCCCCCCCTTACCCTCGTTTCATCTTAATCATCCTTTACATTAATTCACTACAACTTTTTCCATCTTTGTTCTATATTCACACAAACAACCAAACACACACATTAAAATACTACATATACATGTATATGTGGCGTACCAGTGGCGTAGTACCAGTGGCGTAGCTACAGGGAGACACAATTAAGGGGGACCTATCAAATGGCAAAAAAATATTTACAAATAAAAAGATATTAAAAAAAGAGAAGAGGGGAAAAGGAGCATGAAAAAAAGAGATACAACCCTCTCCCACACCCTCCTAATTAATGGACTTGTTAATTTGGAATTCATCCACATAGTAAGACCAGTCCCCCCCCCCCCCCCCCCATATTGCCCTTGCATACTCAATGTCTGGTTTTCACCCACACAACTCCACTGGTATACAATTATGTTTCCCCCTCTCAGTCATAAATGAAGCCATTCAATATAAACAAACTAAAGGTTTCAAGTTGAAAATGGAATTTTATGCATCTTTATTTGTAAGAATCACCAGCATGCGAAAAAAAGGACATCAATGTTATCTTCCTCATCTCTTTAACTGTATTAGACTTCATTATTTAGTTACATTTTGATTGATGAATCAATTTTCCTCTCATTATAAACATGCTAGATTAAAAAGAAGAATTTGTAAAGCCCGTTATTTTTTCCATAAGAAACCATCTGCACATACCATAGAATAAAACCATGTTTTAAACAAAATGAAAGACCATATTAACATGGTTCAACTCTTGTTATTTTAATTAAGTAAATATATGTTAAGAACAAGGGGTAGAGCTTTAACTAACAAACTGCAAATACATAGAATATATAGGTTACATAATACACTAAGTATAAAAAAGAATCATCTAAAGGGACACTAATTAAAATTATGCTTCTAAAAATGACAATAAAGAAACACATTTCCCCTGTAATTTATCCTTTCTCAGCACACGCTACGTAAAATGCTATAATTGGACAAAAGTTAATTTGGTCAAATTGTATAACTTTTCAGGCTATTCAATAATATAATCTAAACAAAGATAGCGTTAACCACACACACACCTTTGCCATGAAAATATATCTTTTTCTTTGTAAGTCATTGATGTGCACTTTCAATCTTTGTTCTCATTTTGTATACCATGTATCAGTGAGAGTGAAAGTTTGCATTTCTATGACAATCTATACAATTCTTTTCATATTTCTGTGTATTATCTTTTGTATGGAATATATGCTGAGAAAAGATACACAATGATACCATATTTTCAAATATCTCTATAATCTTTATAATAAGTCCAATTTGTGTGTGTTTTGGGCATAGTATACCGGTGGGCCAATTTTAAGTAAAAAATATCACAAGTGCTCTCTTTTAGTATGCATATAAAGTGAATATAAGTTAAAATGAAGAGTAAAACTACTAACATATGAATTTCAAACAAGGTCATGTTTAAATTTACATACTGCAATATTTACATATTTATCTTTATCTGCTTATTCTTCTTAAACAAATGAATACTGTATCCTCACACGTACTATTTACATTGCACTTATAAAAATAAACAAAGAAGCACAAATCATAAAATATGCATATAATTTCTATCAAGTTGTGATTTTCTTCCATTGCCCTCATGAGAAATTGGTACAATAAATGTGTAAAAATGGGGGGGGGGGGGGAATAGACCTAAATAGATCTTTTTTATATAATGTGAAAAAAAGTGTTCTAATTAAATCATTTTTATGTTGCCGATGTAAATTTACATATTATTCACATATGAGAGAGAAAATATTGAATAAATCTGAAATCTCAATTTATGAAACGACCACTTCGTGTACAACAATATTCCACTTAAGTCGGCAGTAAACGTTTAGCCAAGGTTTTTATACATTCTTTATAACATAATTTTCTTAACATTCAGGATATTAAGATATTTCAGTAGATAAATTAAAAACTTGAGAACTATTATGTGCAAGCCCACTGGGTTCTTTATCAATGCTAAGATGCAAATCTTTCTGTAAGACTTAGCAGACAAAAAAAAAACATGTGAAATTGACATCACACAGGTATCCTAGGAGTTGTATCAATGAAAATCTGCGTACATGTAAATACAGTATGTGTATGTCCCTTCAATCAATAAAATAAATCATTATCATGACATTAGACATTGATACAAACACATTAGAAAGATTCCATAAGTAAATATAGAAACAACGTTGTTCACTACAGCATACGATTTGAATGACGAAATGTCCCAACAATCTATTTAATCTTTCTTTTGGTTAAAATTTTAACTGGAGCATATGCATTTCCAAATGAAAAAATTATTGTCAGAACCAATAGATACACATTTATCAAGATATACAAATCTTCTAATCTGTATGAAAAACAATAGGTATGGCTAGGTAAAACAACCTCATAACCATAAAACAGAAACTTTTTTTTACAGGGTTTAAGATTAATTTCATAAATCACTTCAGAGAGGATCAAAGTACATATACTCATCTTTCATTCTCTTATCCATTGCATTACATCTTTCATGTACACATATCAACAGCCTCATATGCTCAAGCAAACTACTTAACATTGAATATCGAGCACTCCCCAACCTCCCTGCTTAATACTAGAAAGTGAGAAAATAAATGACACCTAACCAGAATCCAGATAGCTTTCCCCCACACGACATACAACTATTCACTTTTGGGAGCTTTCTATATGATCTTGGTTTTGAGGAGTAGGAGTAGATAAACTCTCCTCCGAGATTGCCTCGTTCACGTGTCCTCCATCTGTAGACTGTAGCGTTGCTGATGATGGTGGGCGAGAATCCGTCTCTTGTCTCACTTTCTGCATTTCAAACAAGAAAACGGCAGGAGAAAGTAAACATCAAGTACTAATGATAAACATAACTAAAGAATGTTTAGTCTATAGGATACTGAACTGAAGCACAAAACCAAGACAAAAAACAAGAACAGGACAAAGGTATTGTACACATTATGTCCATGGATGAGTAAATAAGTCATGATGATGATTAAGACACAAACAACACTCAGAAAAACAAAGAGTGAAGCTAGTTTTTTGTTAAGGATTTGAGAACATAATTAATTACACAAATCAACAGTAACAGTCCAATAACGTACTATACTTTCCAGGAACAGACATGAAGAGACATGAACGCAACAACAGAAAGAACCTTGCATCAACAAAGAAAATAGAACTTAATGACAGCCCCAAAAATAAAATTAACAAGGTGATACAGAACCCACAGTTCTAAATATTAAGTGAATGGATCATACATGAAGCCAGTTCAAAGGCACAAACAGGCAATGTCAAAGAATGAGTTGAAGTGGTATAAAGCCTGGTATCAAGAAAGGGTGAAGACCAGAGGCAGAGGCAGTAAGCTAACATGGTTGAAAGGGATAGCCAAAAGATTACTAAATGTTCCTGGATCATAAATGAATATAATTTACAAGACACAAAAAAGATGATCTAAAAGACACATAATGAAAGAAAACCAGGTATCAAGAAAGAAAATTAGAACCACAAGGACAGACCAAAAGTACACTAAACATTTTGTCTTGGCTGATTTTCTGCAAGTACAAAGACAACAATTTTTTATGCTTAAATGAAGTATCCACAATGTGGGTTAATATCACTATCCATAATTGTTTATACAATTCCATACAGACGGGATATTCCAAGAACTGAATCTAAAATAGACAGCATGTATCCAGAAATCTAGTTAAGAAATGTAATAGCTACATGCACATGCACAGGAATAGAACACCATCCTCACTATATCAGGTCTGGTATACAATGACAAAAGATGGGCTACACATGAAACACACAAAATGTCAAAAGAACCCAATTCCTTGCAACTTTCCTATTCATTTTTCTCCTTCCCGACCTTCCCCATCATTCACAATATGTGATGGTTATTCACCGGACCACCGTTCCAGAGCTCAGAGAGCTCCTTACGGCACACAGCTACAGCAAGGGTAGACAGCACCGTGCAGGGTACCAGGTACAGAAGAGCAGGCTGACCTGTCTGCATAAGAATGAGGGCTACGAAAGTGATGACCAGTCCTACACCGTATGCTGTGAAAGATGAGAGAGAGAGAGAGTATACATTCTGGTTAGTAGGTTTGCTTACTCTTTGGTGCATTGCATATCGACTCATGCAGTAAACTCAACAAAACAATCAAATCAACTGCCGAGAGCTAGAGGGCACAAAGTCTTAATTTTGCTCAAATTAAGCCCTCCTTCCTGTCTAACTCTCAGCAGACAATAATGAAATAAAGATATAGACTTTAAAATTGAAATCAAGTAGATTCAACCTTAGAAGTGCTGCAAATGTGTTTACCTACATGTTCAAAGATCTTCTTTCAGAGGCGAAAAGTTGAATTCAGCAAGAATCTTGTGAATAAGGCATTTGCATATACTCCTGACAGTTAAATAATTCTAGGGCAAAATAAAACAATGATCACCAGGTCCCACCACCATGTTGCATGTAGAAATTGGATTGCCTGATCATGTGTTCATAACTGACAATATAAAATTAACAGATATATTCATTCATAGAATACAAGTGTAAAGAAGGCAAGTCACTTTGTTTGCACTTTTAAACAATACTAAATAACACATATAATGTACCATAAAGTACTCACCAAGAACTGATGTGATGTAATAGATCCTAGGGGATTTGACCTTGAGATCAAAGGTGTGGCAGAAACCAACAAGCAGGCCTGTCCAATCAAATAAATAGATGACAATAATGGTCGTGTTCACATGAATGATTTTACAAAACCGACATTCATAAATCTCTCTTTGCCACAAGATGTAGTGAAGCAGAACACATCCGTCTTAATTACTGTTTAGATTCATGCAAATAAATGACCTGAAGAAAGCCACAAACTCTTTAAATTTGTCATTGAATCATTCTGTCATTGGTGTTCTCGATCTGTATATCACTGCAAATTCATGAAGCACATGGAGCTTAGAAAATGAAATGAAATTACAATTCAATGACAATCGACTTCCAGTTTACAAATGCTTCAGGAAGGAAATTAATGTAAGTTTATCAGGCTATGTACAATAAATCATTTTTTTTAACTTAGAATTAAATGTAATGTTTTTAATAGTTAACAAAATAATTGCTATATCAAGTTCATCACCTATAAAGACATATACTACCTTGATATGATATTAATAATCATTAGTAGAATTTATTGAAAATGCAATCAATTGCAACCAAATTTAAGAGCAGTTCTGAAGAGAAAGAATAGGCTTCTTACCTGGTACAAGAATGTCTCCAAATCCAAGCATGGAGTAAACATTGCACACAGAGAATGCTGAGTGGCAGAGACGTGGTACAGTCAGCAGGACAGGAATCTAGATGAGAAAAACATAGGGGACTGCGATTATATAAGTCCAATGTTTCTCTGCTCTTCCATGCTTCAAGTAATTTCTTTTGTGTAAGATTAGGAGACGCAATATCGGGAGATAAATTAAGGAATATTAACAAACAACCAAAAGAGACAAAAGGATGATAGACAGAGAAAGAATTTTAAAGATGGTAAAAATCAGAGGGAGAGAGAGAGAGAGAGAGAGAACTGTAGGTAGGGTACAGATAGAAAGAGAAGGAGAGGGAAACAAAAGTCAGTTGAGAAAAAAGAGAGATAATGACACAATGGGAGAGAGAGTTTACAGACACACATTCAACAAACGGATAGACATATATGCAGTGAATTACCGACATGGGAATAGCTTAAGTGGTGCCGTGGTCGAGTGGTTAAGGCGCCGGACTGTCGATCACAAGGTCAGCGGTTCGAGACTCACCGCGGCACTAATGTCCTTTGGCAAGACATTGATCTACATTTGCCACACTCGACCCAGGTGATGTAAATGGGTACCTGCCAGGAATTAATTCTTTGAAATTGAAATGCTAAAGCGCCGCTACGGCAGCACAGCTAAAGCCGGGGTAATAATCTCCAAGTTTGGAAGCGCTTAGTGATTCTAATAAGCGCTATATAAAAACTGAGTATTATTATTATTATTATTATTAAAGAGAGAAAAAGACAGATTTTACACAATGGACTGGGTAAAAAAAAAAAAAAAAAAATTACCTGTTCTGAAGCTGACTCGCCACCAGTGGCTACTTTAACCATCACACTCTCTCCAGTCTGAAAAGTCAAGGAAGAGTGGATATTCTCAATAAATAAGTTAATAAATAAATAATTGCAGAATATATCTTTTCTTTCCACAATATCAAGTCATAAAATCAACATCATCTTGTAAAATTCTAGATGAAGATTACAATATTATCTCATGAAGAATTACAAGTGGATACATGATATATAACCTTGATGTCAGGGTGAGCCTTAACTGACTAGAGCGAGGGATTTGTGTTGTGCTCTTCTGTGTTGTGTTGTCCTGTGTTGTACCGTGTTCACAGTGTTCTGTATACATCCATTTACTATATTGATATGATATGATTGTAAATATGTTATGTTGTTGAGTTTTCTTTTCAAAAAAAAAAATAATAATAATAATAATTACAAGTGGTCTTCAGATTCCAGACAATAGTATTCAAATTCAGTGAATGAGCTCCCACTAACAAACCTGTACTGAGAAATGCTACTAGTAGTCTAGTACTACTCACCTTTGTAAAATGAGGAGTGATGAAAACAAAGAAGACATCGTAGACAAACAGGAGTGATAGAAGGAGAACACATGTCTGTGTGAAGAAGACAAAATGCATGATAAAGCAATCAGTATTCAACGTTTGCTACAATAGGTAGTACATGTTTGAAAATAAGAATCTTATATGCTTACCACCTTCAGTTGTATGGAGGCAATAGACCTTTATCTCATCAATAAATTTTATCTGAATCCAGATTTTATTTGGGCCATCTCTTTGGGGTGTATAAAGTGTTAAAAATCCTGACAGGTAACTACCTCAATGATGCTTGACCAATGACCAGACACTAGCTCCAGAATTTATTTTGTCAAAGGTATGGTGTTAGGAAAAGGGTTGCAATAGTGTTTTAGGTCAGGTACGTGGTTAGGATCAGGTAAAGTGGTGGGTGTTCCAATGTTCGGTTAATGTAGGAAATTGACCATGAAGCAATCGTTGGCAGAGCATGTGCCATTTTAACCAGGGGGTAGTTTTCTCATGACAAGTCTCTAAAACATTAATGATCCTAATTGCTGAGCCCTCCCCCAAAACTCACTATAATATAAAACGAAGGATCCTTGGAAAACTCACTTTGAAATTTGGCAGACGAACCACCTTCAGTACACTGATACAGAAGCATATGCCTAAGAAATCCAGTAAGATCCAAGCAAATGACTCCTTACGATAGAAGAACCATGCGAGGACGAATGCTCCACAGCCAAGCCATAGTATGGCACTTATGACAGTGGGACGCTTCTGGAATACAGGAATTAGGGGCAGTCTGAAGAGAAATGAAGATTTCAGTAGATCGCTGATAAAATGGAATATATTAAGCATTATAGCTGCTCTTTCTTCATATTTGCTGTGACCTATTTACATTCTCCACTAAGCTGGAAAATGAATATATATAAGGGAAATTAATCATATGTAATTTCTTTAAAATGGTTCATCCTAAAGAATGCATCTCCAAATCCATTGACTGGGGAAAGAAGTGAATACATCAGAAACATCAACTCACCTTTCTTTACAAGGGAAAGCAAAATTAACAGCAGGTAGCAATGTAGTATGCATGCCTGACCAAGCTCCAATGCAGTATAGGGCAATCACAACATATACTGGAATAAAGGTGAGAAAGAAATAAAAGAAAACATTTGAACATGATATGGTGATTAATTCATGCAAATTCTTCTTTCATTTCATCATAATCGTAACCTTAACCCTAATCCTAAACCTGACCCTAAATACAAGGAACTGGTGCATGATATGGTGTTCTGCAATTAAGCCCACAGGAAACTTTGAAAATGATGAATAAGCAACACAGGATATTGACACTCATTTCACAATAATTTGTATGGGGTTACCACAGACCTGGAAAAGAATACATGTAACTGACTTACCGACTGGGCTGTAGAAGAAGAAGAGAAGAAGTAGCATAACCATGACCATGAGGACCCAACAGATAACGATAGGAGGGGTGATAGTCACAGATTCAGCCTCCTCACTCTCCTCCTCATCTGATTCACTGGAATCCCCGCTGTTCACATTCTGGTAGTGACCCTGGCCATCCCGTCTCTCATGTCTCTTTTCTCGCTTGTGTCTGTGGGTTGCAATAACAGTCAAGAGACATACACAAAAAGTTAAGATTTGATAATATTGTTAATAACAACTTCATTTACTGGGTGTAAGCTACAAATATGTTTAAACTATTTAAATTTCTCCCAGAAAGCATTACATTTATATTGTACTTCATTTTTATTGTACTTATATCCGTCCAAGGGGATGCTCAAGGCACCGAAAAAGAACTATCATGATCCTTGCACTGAAAGCAATCAGGAAATAACTTCCAACCATGTACCAATTTATCTGTGCATAGTGTGGTAAATGAAGATTCATTACTTGCCAAAGGGCATTACTACCGCAGCTTGGACTCAACTCAAAACCCATGTGATCTACAGTAGATTTTTAAAACACGTGCTTCAGTGACAATTTCTCCATAAACAGTCGATTTCTAACACTAACTACAACTCAAGACATAACACTTTACCTAATCCTATTAAACCTAACCTTATATTAAACCCGATTGCAATCCTCACCCCAACCCTAACATAATTCTTTATCCTTCACAAACTAAAGCCAAGAGCAAATGTCACTGGAGCATGTGTCAGATCACTGAATAGAAAGAAAGAGATAAACAAATCCCAGTCAGTGTGGACCCCCCACCCCATTGAATAATATAAAACTAGTCTGCATAATAACATTGACAATGACAGGAAGCTTACTGCTTGTAACCCATGAGTCCTGCCCAGAAGCCTCCGATGGCCACAGTACCAGTAGCCATCAGCCAGATCACTATCATGTTATAGTCCCATTCCGGTGGTTCGGGGCTGTAAAAGGCCACCTCAGGACTTGGACCTTGATTCTGCAGGGGGGTAAAATGGAGAACAAACTACTACTACATCCAATAAGACATGAACCAGAGACATATTAAATGTTTATTCATACTGTAAGTGTTTAATATCTTAATATCCCTGTTCAGATGTTACCACATACAGTATATCGCAAAAGAATAAAATAAAAAATAAAAATAAAATGATGTAAGCATGGTGCGTTTCACATTTCTGTATCTTATACATGCAGATAAGCATGTATTCCTAGAGGTCTTAATTGCATGCAACTATTTTTGTTACCTTAACTTAACTATTCATATTGCAGCAATGTTTTTTTTTTCCATTGGCAGTTTAGTGCGTCAAATGTAAGGAGGCTTTCTTATAATTCACACCAGTATTCATTCATATATAAATATATATACATTCAAAACTACAGGTAGCAATGTTTTTTATTGGAAAATTGCAAACAGCATGTAAACTACATTGAAGTGTAATCAATCTACTGAAGCAAGCATGGAAAACTCAAATGGATACAGATAATATCAAGCAATGATTTTCAATATCACAATTGCATTATCCTATGGAGTTAGAATGAGTGTATCCCTGTCATGAATTATAAGAATAGAACAAAATAAGTATTAGTTTATTTAGGAAGGAGGTTAATTATTCAACCTCTAAAAACATCATAATGTACAAATAATGCTTAATCAAAATATACTCACGGTTAGGTCTTGGAAGTCTTTGTCTTCCAGGAGAACAATGGGTATATCAATCTTGACAGATTCATTGAAGGATGGGACAGTCTAATAGGGGAAGAATGAGAGTAAAAGTTAATCTTACTCTACTTCTTAAACATCCATGAATGCGGATTGCATTGTTACTGATGTACCCGTAAACATAATACCAAACTGATAAGATACAGAGGTGCGATCTGGCTTTGCTGCTACATAACTTCATCATTTTTATAATAATAAAATTACGGTACTATTTACGTCATTATTCAAAAGTGAAAATCTAGAATACACCACTACTGTAAAATTCAACAAGTAGAGAACATCATGGAAGCAATATTTATCCAAGCAGAGCCATTTGTTAGGAGAGATTGGGCAACCCAGTTCGGGTTTGGCACAGTATGGTGAATACTGCTTAGTTGAGCAAACACAAAGCAAAAGAATATATGTCATGCTGTGACCAAGTGAAACGTAGTTGGTCAAACTCTGTGTATAGAAGTCTATGTTTCCAAGGTTCCATACTGTACACATCTCTAGAAACAAGTATGATAGAGACTCACCACTGCTGTCTCACTAATGACTAGAACACCCTCTGCCTTAGCCTGCTGTGCATGTACACCTTTCTCTGTGAAGGTACAATTGCCTCTCATTACAGCTGCGACACGACCTTCCAAGGAAGAGACCTTGGAGTCGCCACATAGGACAGATGGTGTCAGGTCAGCCAGGGGCTTGTATGCCTGTAGACAGGAAAAATAATAATATCAGTCACACATGCATTTATATTACACAGCTAGTTAAAAAAATGCATGTGTACTTGATTGTATCAATACATCTACTTAAGGAGAACTACTATGATAAGAAACTTGATCAATAAACTACCCAGAGATCAATGATATCGTACATGTACTATCTGAGGGGATTACCCACTTTCATTTCTGTAATGATATCTAGTATCGATATGGTTCACTGTATCAACCTATTTGAAACCATATCAAATGGTACATGTATGTGCAGTTAACTATTCTATTTTTTGTGGAAATTAGCAAAGTGTACATACATGTAATAAGTACATGCTCATGGGCTAACTTCATACTGATACATGGTTAAACGTCTGCCGCCACATATGACTCATACTGCAACTCTTTAAGCCTGCTTACACAATACCTGATATAGTGATAATACAATTTTAGTAATACCGGTAATGCAAACAATATTACTTTCAAAGTACTTACTGACTGGTCAAGCTTCGTTGGTAGTTTGTATTGTTTGGAGTCATACATGATGCAGTATTCTCTACTACTTTTTTCACTGCCATATTGCACTGAAACAATGCCATAGAATGCTTGAATCTGTATTAAAATGGAGAAAAAAAATTGTCATTACAATACTTAACCTATTAAGGATCCGGAAAAAATTGTAACAAATAGACGGTTAGACTGAAATATCATAACTTTGGTATCAAATCAAACAGAAAATCGCAAGCTTGCTCATCACACCAATATCTTATAACCTTGAGTGAATGAAAGCCAGCAATAGCCAATTAGAACGGCCCTTGTCGGCGCCAATTTAGTAAAATGAGGCCGAGACTCGCGAGATCGAATGCGCTAAATGTAAGCTAAAGTTCTACGTGCTGGGTGAAGGGCAAATTATATTGCTCCTTCTTCCAAATTCCAGTGTTTGTCGAGTCTGGCTTTAAAGCTATTCAACGAGGTTGCAGATACTACTGAGTCAGTAAGGGAGTTCCAGTCGTTGAGGACCCTGTGGCTGAACAAGTCTTGCCCAAGTTTCTTCCTCCTCCTCCTCTGGCTCTAGACCCTAGATCTACTAGACCTAGATCTAGACTCTAGAGTAAAGGAGGGGGTGATCGGCCGTCGGCAGTTTTCGGCCGGTCCGTTGGATGCATGGTAAAATCCCTTTAAAATACACTGCATAATAGCAAATCACATATCCCACACATACCATAACATGCCAGAGCGACTGAAGAACCACATTTGCAATGGAAAATATATCCTTAAATATCACATTAAAAAATATGAAAAGTCGAGTATCTTACGCGTGTCTGTACGGAATATGGGTACGTGTAAGATACTTGATTATTCAGATTCGGGTAGCGGGACCGCCGATTACATCCCTAAAATGTGATATTTTAGGATATATTTTCCATTGCAAATGTGGTTCTTCAGTGACTCTGGCATGGTATGGTACATGTATGTGTGGGATATTTGATATGCTATTATGCGATGTATTTTAAAGGGATTTTTCCATGCATCCAACGGACCAGCCGAAAACTGGTGATGGTCGATCACCCCCTCCTTTACTCTAGTCTAGACCACTCCAGCAAAGCATAGAGAGTCAATGCTAATGCGTATTGACCTTTAGCATTGCATACTTGCTGTGAGGTAGGTATTATTAGACCTATACACAAATATACGCACCACACAATATTGCATAGACTGCACACAATCATGCCGATGCGGCTGTAAGCAAAGTTTGACAGTAGACTTACAATTTGAATTTTTAAATTATTCGTTTTAACATCAGTAAGTTGAACAAAATGTATTTTAATGCTATTTAAGTGTCATCAATTTAGTGCTGTAGCCGAACCGCCGAACCGAACGGAAGTTCGCCGAACATGGCACTTCCGAACTGAACCGAACCGAACGCAAAGGCCTGGTTCGGATGTTCGGCAGAAAAATATAAAAGTTTTTGCAAGCTAATAAACTTGTCATTTTGTACCTAATTTTTATGTCATGATTGCTCATTTTATATTTACTTTTTTCCCATTTTCCGCCTTTGTGATTTATGATGAAAAATTGCCGAACTCTGCCGAACCGAACCGAACACGAACATAGCGTCTGACTTACAGCACTACATCAATTGTCACTAAAGTACCGATTTTGAGTGAAATCAGTTGAGTTTTGTACAGTGGTGTTTGAAATGTTGAGAATCAAAAGCACAGCTTTTACTACACAGCCAGGATAGTGATGCTCCTAGAGTAAAGGAGGGGGTTTTCGACCACCTAAGACAAAATCCTATTTTGGGGACTCTTTACTTCCTATTTATTATCATTTCTTGTTTAACTCTTAAGCTGCCACCCATACAATGCACCCAGTGCCACAGTGCTAATCTCCTGTGTGCCATGTTAATTTTAAGGTTGGTTCAAGTGCGTGTTATTTAAATCTTTACAAAAAACAAATCGCTGAATTACTCGAGAAAATCCAATCTGACTGTTGTATACAAAGACGCGTAATCCAAAGCCGATAATCTGATGCACGCGATGGTACTTTCAATAGCGTTGTAAAAGCACTCAGCACGGTGCAATGGGCATAAACAATGACTGTTATTACATATGCTTGCTAGCGTGCACAAAGCAGACAAACGGTAGCGTGCTCGCGTGCACAGAGCACTATAACAATAGCGCGCTAGCAATCTCATGGCAGGATATGAGTTAAATCAAAAAGCAAATATTATTCTTAGTTAAACAAAAAAAGAATCCCAGAAAAAAATCACGAATTGCCATGACAATATTCATTTCAATTTTCACTTTTTCGGAGGCAGTTATCGGCCACATAGCACGCGTTTCCACAGAGACAGAGATATCGTGTGTGCGTTGCGGTGTCCGGCTGCATTGATTTAATACATGCAATGAGATACTTTTGAGCTTGTGACTCGCACAAACTCGGGCTCTAAATCTGAAAAATACTTGAAATAAAGCTCATTTTATGGTACCCATATTTCTTACAGACACGCGTAAGATACTCGATTTTTCAGATTCGGGTAGCGGGACCGCCGATTACATCGCTAAAATGTGATATTTTAGGATCTTTTCCATTGCAAATGTGGTTCTTCAGTGACTCTGGCGTGGTATGGTATGTGTGGGATATGTGATATGCTATTATGCAATGTATTTTAAAGGGATTTTACCATGCATCCAACGGACCATGCATCCAACGTAGACTAGAAAATATTTTGTATTTTCTTCTTTTTCTTTCTTTTTCCAATTTTTCTTGGATTCTTCTCTTTCCATTCAAAGTACAATTCTCGGAACAACTTTAGAATACCCCACCATGCGAATTGAAGGTGTTTTTTTGGTCCGCCAACCCAACGCTTCAACTTGTTAAAGTAGTAGTCTACTCCAACTTGGTGCCGAGATATAGTCTTGAATGGAAATCGCAATCGTGCCGCGAACGTGCCAACGAGCCAACATGAGTTGAGAGACTTGAAGTTAAATCGCCAACGTGCCAACGTGCCAACGAGCCAACGAGCCATAGTTGAGAGACTTGAAGTTATATCGCCAACGTGCCAACGTGCCAACGAGCCAACATATGAGTTGAGAGTCTTGAATTTTATATCGCCAACGTGCCAACGAGCCAACATGAGTTGAGAGTCTTGAAGTTATATCGCCAACGTGCCAACGTGCCAACGTGCCAACATGAGTTGAGAGACTTGAATATATATCGCCAACGTGCCAACGTGCCAACGAGCCAACATGAGTTGAGAGTCTTGAAGTTATATCGCCAACGTGCCAACATGAGTTGAGAGACTTGAATATATATCGCCAACGTGCCAACGTGCCAACGAGCCAACATGAGTTGAGAGACTTGAAGTTAAATCGCCAACGTGCCAACATGAGTTGAGAGTCTAGAAGTTATATCGCCAACGTGCCAACGTGCCAACATGAGTTGAGAGACTTGAAGTTAAATCGCCAACGTGCCAACGTGCCAACGAGCCAACATGAGTTGAGAGACTTGAATATATATCGCCAACGTGCCAACGTGCCAACGAGCCAACATGAGTTGAGAGACTTGAATTTATATCGCCAACGTGCCAACGTGCCAACGAGCCAACATGAGTTGAGAGACTTGAATTTATATCGCCACCGTGCCAACGTGCCAACGAGCCAACATGAGTTGAGAGACTTGAAGTTAAATCGCCAACGTGCCAACGAGCCAACATGAGTTGAGAGACGTGAATTTATATCGCCAACGTGCCAACGTGCCAACGTGCCAACAAGCCGAGAGACTTGAAGTTAAATCGCCAACGTGCCAAGCAACGAGCCAACATGAGTTGAGAGACTTGAATTTATATCGCCAACGTGCCAACGTGCCAACGAGCCATAGTTGAGAGACTTGAATTTAAATCGCCATCGTCTTGGAAAAGGGCTTATGAGAATGAAAAGAGACCGTTTTCATAAATGAAAAGGAGACTGTTTTCATAGATGAAAAGGAGACTGTTTTCATAGATGAAAAGGAGACTGTTTTCATAGATGAAAAGGAGACTGTTTTCATAGATGAAAAAGGGCATTTATGAGAAAGGGAAGGGGCTCTTTTTTAAATGGGGGCGCTTATTAGAAAGGAAAGGGCGCACATGTGAAGATATAAGGTGCGCTATCAGATTTGAATAGGGCAATTATCAGAGGTGAAAAGGGGCGCTTGTCGTATCTGAAAAGGGGCACTTAAATTATTACAGATTATAAAGGGCACTTATGAGAATGGAAAATGAACACTTATTGCAAAATAAAATGTGAACTTGTCGAACGAAAAGGGGTACGTGTAAAGAAGAGGGGGCACTTTAAAAAATGAATAGGGGCACTTTTCCAAGTAAAAGGGGCACTTAATTCTTACAAAGTTAAAAGGGCACTTTTCCTGTTTTAAAAGGGGCACTTTTGGAGAACTTGATAAAGTGGGGGGGGGCACTGTGCCCCCTCCCGGGAGCGCCGCCTCTGATAAACATAGATACAACCATCACACATAATTATGTTTATATACTTTTATAAACGGAAAGTTTCGCTTGTACCAGTAAAATATTCGTCTAATAGTAAAATATCCTAAGCACTAAATGACTAATCGAAACTGTTTTATACTCGACCAAATGTAAAACGTTTTGTTAACTATAAAGGTCAGGCGATATTCATCCTATTTCATATACAATCATATGAACGAATTATCTCATGACTGCTCTCCTCATTTGGTAAGTGGGTTATTTACATAATATGTTTGCAATTTTCTCTGTTATTTCTCTGTTATTTTGGTTTACAAAATATTAACGCTGTTGATTTACTTCAACTGCAAGCTTGACTGCTGATACTGAGTGATAAGTTATACTTATAATGATAGTGAAACAAGGCATTTCCAGAATCTGTAGTAGTACCTAGTAGTAGTACTACTACTACTACTCCTACTAAAGTTCAAAGCTTGCGCGCTTCGCGCGAGAGGGGAAAACTGCTTTCAGACAAGGATTAAGAGTCGAGAATGGTACAACGAATCGTCTTCTTTCTTTAAGAATTTATTAAAACGTCAAAGCTTGCGCGCTTCGCGCGAGAGGGGGGGGGGGGGGAAATGATTTCAGACAAGGATTAAGAGTCGAGAATGGTACAATGAATCTTTTTTTTTTCTAATAATTTCTGAAAAGTCAAAGCTTCCGCGCTTTCGCGTGGGTTTTCTATATCCATCGCTCCTTATGTATTTGTTTGTTTAAAACTTCTTTTATCTTCTTTTTCTAATTTCCTTATGTTATTCTTTATTTCTCTTTCTTTTCCATTTCCATTTTGCTTATTAGCACCTGTCTTTCCTTATGGTATTTTTTATTTCCTCCTTCTTTTATATTTTCTTTCCATATTATTATTTTGTTTAATCTTCCATTTCTATCTTTCCACAAGTGTTTCTTTGTTTTAAACACCCAAGGACACCGGGGTCCCCGTCACCCTAGGCACCAGAGTTTGCGTTACTCTAACTCTCACCCTAACCCTAACCCTAGGACACCGGGTCCCGAGTCACGTACCCTAGGACACTGGGTCACGCGTCACCCTAGGACACCGGAATTTTCGTTACCCTAACTCTCACCCTAACCCTAATCCTAGGACACCGGGTCCCGCGTCACCCTAGGACACCGGATCCCGCATCACCCTAGGACACCGGGTCCCGCGTCACCCTAGGACACCGGATCCCGCATCACCCTAGGACACCGGGTCCCGCGTCACCCTAGGACACCGGGTCCCGCGTCACCCTAGGACACCGGGTCCCGCGTCACCCTAACTATCACCCTAACTCTAACCCTAGGACACCGGATCCAGCATCACCCTAGAACACCGGGTCCCGCGTCACCCTAGGACACCGGAGTTTGCGTTACCCTAACTCTCACCCTAACCCTAACCCTAGGACACCGGGTCCCGCGTCACCCTAGGACACCGGATCCCGCATCACCCTAGGACACCGGGGTCCCCGCGTCACCCTAGGACACCGGATCCCGCATCACCCTAGGACACCGGGTCCCGCGTCACCCTAGGACACCGGGTCCCGCGTCACCCTAGGACACCGGGTCCCGCGTCACCCTAGGACACCAGAGTTTGCGTTACCCTAACTCTCACCCTAACCCTAACCCTAGGACACCGGATCCCGCATCACCCTAGGACACCGGGTCCGCGTCACCCTAGGACACCGGGTCCCGCGTCACCCTAGGGACACCGGATCCCGCATCACCCTAGGACACCGGGTCCCGCGTCACCCTAGGACACCGGGTCCCGCGTCACCCTAGGACACCGGGTCCCGCGTCACCCTAGGACACCGGATCCCGCATCACCCTAGGACACCGGGTCCCGCGTCACCCTAGGACACGCGAGTTTGCGTTACCCTAACTCTCACCCTAACCCTAACCCTAGGACACCGGATCCCGCATCACCCTAGGACACCGGGTCCCCGCGTCACCCTAGGACACCGGGTCCCGCGTCACCCTAGGACACCGGGTCCCGCGTCACCCCTAGGACACCGGGTCCCCGCGTCACCCCTAGGACACCGGGTCCCGCGTCACCCTAGGACACCGGGTCCCGCGTCACCCTAGGACACCGGGTCCCGCTTCACCCTAGGACACCGGGTCCCGCGTCACCCTAGGACACCGGAGTTTGCGTTACCCTAACTCTCACCCTAACCCTAACCCTAGGACACCGGGTCCCGCGTCACCCTAGGACACCGGGTCCCGCATCACCCTAGGACACCGGAGTTTGCGTTACCCTAACTCTCACCCTAACCCTAACCCTAGGACACTGGATCCCGCATCACCCTAGGACACCGGGGGTCCCGCGTCACCCTAGGACACCGGGTCCCGCGGTCACCCTAGGACACCGGATCCCGCATCACCCTAGGACACCGGGTCCCGCGTCACCCTAGGACACCGGGTCCCGCGTCACCCTAGGACACCGGGTCCCGCGTCACCCTAGGACACCGGGTCCCGCGTCACCCTAGGACACCGGATCCCGCTTCACCCTAGGACACCGGGTCCCGCGTCACCCTAGGACACCGGAGTTTGCGTTACCCTAACTCTCACCCTAACCCTAACCCTAGGACACCGGGTCCCGCGTCACCCTAGGACACCGGGTCCCGCGCCAACCCTAGGACACTGGAGTTTGCGTTACTAACTCTCACCCTAACCCTATATAGGACACCGGGTCCCATTTCTGTTTGTTTTTCTTCTTCTTTTGCAGTTTTACAAATATATAACAAACAAAACATTTTATACATGACAAAATAGTATATGTAAAACAAAGTAAGGTTGGCTGTAAGTAATCAGAAACATCAATCAGTTTTTATTGCTTGATTTTCTTTTTCTTTTTCAGTTTTACAAATATATAACAAACAAATCGCATTGAACATTTATACATGACAAAAGATTAAACAAAGTAAGGTTGGCCGTAACTAATCGAAAACATCGAACAGGAGGGTTGACAAAGTAAGCAAAGCTTGATAGTATGACTACCCTCAATGGATACATAATAATACAAATATGGAGAAAAAAAATATTGGTAAAATGGAAAAAAAGAGAGAGGGAGAAAAAAGGGGGAAAAAAGAATTAGGAGGGGGTGTACATCAAAATGTACAGATTTTTGTGGTAGATGGATTTCTATTGATATATTATGGTTATAGATATATTATTCCTCTTTTCCCCTTTTCTTGTTTTCAATTTGTTTTACCCACGACCACTTCTTCTTCTTTTTCTTCTCCTTTGATCTTCATCTTCTCAATTAAACCACAAAGATATTTATGGTTTTCTTTGAAGGCGTCACTGTGCAACACTCTCTAACAGTGATTAACAGTAAATTCTCCCAACGTTTTTTTCTCTGAAACTAAGACATAAATCAGGCTTTATAAAATCTTAACACTATATTGAGCCAATTCATTGCTTTGCCGATTTACATTCACCTAACGGTTACCATATGCGCATGCGCACCCTTATTATTATCATTATCATGTAGTATTATTCCTCAATCAATTCCCCTTTCTTTTGTTTTCAATTTGTTTTACCCACGACCACTAGGCCCTATTGTTCTCCGATCTTTATCTTCTCCCATTTCTCTTATTCTTCTTTTTTTATATTATCAATAATGATAATATTAATAATAATAATGATAATAATTCTCTTTCTCAATATCTCTCTTCGGACTATAGACTCTTTCTATTGTTCTGTACTTCATTACTCTCTCCTTTGACGACTTTGCCGGAATTGGGTTGTCTGCCAACGATCCCAACGATGTCCGCACTGTGTGACGTCACCACCCCCTGTGCGTATAGCACATCGTTGTCCGTTGGCTCTCACCAAGAAAGTAACTTTATTGCTCTCAACAAAACTTTGCCGAGATTGTTTTGCCTGCCAACGGTCCTACGATGTTCAACGAGGCGCAGGAGGGGGGGGGGGGGGGGGGGGGACGTCTTCTTTCTCTAATAATTAATGAAAGCTAAAACCTTCCGCGCTTTGCGCGGGGGGAGGGGGGGGGGACCGATTAATGAAACACCAAAGCTTCCACGCTGCATGCGCGGGAGCTAGGGGAAACCTGACTTCAGACAACGATTATATAAGACTCTTAAGAGTCGAGAATGGTACAACGAATCGTCTTCTTTCTCTAATAATTCAATGAAAGGTCAAAGCTTGCGCGCTTCGCGCGAGAGCAGGGGGGGGGGGGTTGGGGGGAACTGAATTTCTTCATCCTTTACTTTTACTTTTAGGCTACCTATTTCCTATATTATTTTCGTTTGGCAATGAGGGACGGGGGGCCAACGTGCCAACGCGCCAACGCACCTTATTTCCTTTCTTTGTTTGCCATGTAAAGGACACCATAAATTCCCGATTTTTTTTTTTCCACTTTACTTTTAGGCCACTTTTCGACAGTAGTTACATTGATTCTGACGATTTTCAAGCAATATCAAGGGTAAAACATTACAACTAAGGTGAGAACATCTTTAACAAACTATAAATAAAATACTTTGATGTGTAAGAGGTAATAGGAAGGAGTTAAAACATAACAAATAACCATATTTCCATTCTCGAGTTGATGTGATGGCAAATTCAGAAACTGGTCACGAATACGAAAGGAAGGGACTAGATCTACACTAAATTGGTACGTTGGCGCGTTGGCGACCAACGGACATACTACGTTTGGGTGGGGTATTCTAAAGTTAAGCCCAATTCTCTGTGTAGTTTAACTCGGACACTTACAGCTACATTAAATATAATCTTACATGTCTGTCCGACACCATATCTCTTCTTCCACCACAAGGACAAACACAAATGTGAGCATATGGGACTTGATTGCACAGCACTGCAGTATTGCAACACATAAACACAGAAGTTCAATTGCTTACTCTGCACAGTCACTCAAACAAGTCACCGTCACGGATCAATTAATTCGTAAACACATTGATATTCACAAATTTATATTCTTAAGTAGTAAATCCCATAATTCGTATAAACATAAACATCATACCGTCTGCAAACAGCCAAAAGAAGAAAAAATACCGGTCGCAAGAACGCCATTTCAATTTTACTCAGCTCAGCTAGCTCAGTCGTCAAACTCTAAACAAGCGACGTTCACATTACTGAGATAATTAGCTTGGCGGATCTTTATCTGACACGTACACTGCAGCTGCACGAAATGCATGCACATCAGTGTGAACAGCATATGCTGGGGGGGGGGGGGGGGGGGGAATAGTGGTTGTTGTTATCATGACAAGTTTCCAATGAAAAAAATTACAAAAGGATGTTACCTTGTTTGTATGTTGTTGTTTTTAATATTTTTTAAAATATATTTGGAGAGAGCAAGAGAGAAGGAAAAGAAGGGAAAAGAAAGAAGAAGAGAAAGGGAAAGAAAGAAGGAATAAGAAAATAAAAGGGGTAAAAGAAGGAGATCGAGGGGCGCAAAAGGGCCTTGCCTTCCAGGCTGTTGCCTTCCTCCTCCTCCTCCCCCCCCCCCCCCCATCAAAAAATAAGAGAGAATGAAGTATATAGGGAAAGAAAAAAAGGAAATAAGAGGAAGAAGAACAAAGAAAAGGGGGGGGCCTCTAGTGCCCCCCCCCGACCCCGCCAAAAAAAGAGGGAAGGAAGGGAAAGGGAAAGAGGAAAGCTAAAAATGAACAAAAAAGAGGAAGAA